>JAZHYW010058791.1:0-46018 GCA_037355805.1 Ixodes ricinus | reverse complement strand
TCCCTGTGCATTGATGTGCTCCCAGAACCTTTTGCTGCATTCCTATCATTCTGATTTAGCTCCATCATCCACTGCACTCCAGCTCTACCAATCTTGGCCTGGATTAGAGCAGATGCCTCTCCTTTTCTTTCCTGAAACGTATTCCATTTCAATGCTACCTCAGTGGTGTGTCCCCCTTTTCTTCGCCCCACCTGTGTTCCCTTGAGGCCTCTTGTCGCCCTGCTATGGCCACCTTAACTTCACTGTCCCATCAGCTTTTTGATGTGTGTTCCTTCTCCTTCTTCCTCTTTGTTTGATTTTGAACTTCTCTAACTTTCTTTTAAAAGTGTTTACTAAATCGTCATATGTCCATTCTCTCTCCAGTTGTCTGGATACTATAGTCTCAATTCGTTCTGATACTTCTTGTAGTTGGGCATCGTTTAGGGTCAGATATACTTTCTCGTTCAAGAATTTGTTTCTCTGGTTCTGCTGTACCAAACTTTATTTTAAGTCGCTTATGATCACTTCCTAAGCTTTTCGTGCCTTCCTCATCTATTTCCATGTGTCCTAATCTGTTATACAATTTGCTAGACATTAAACAGTAATCAATTGTTGAGTGCGAATTGTTTCTCTCCCATGTTATTTTTCCGTCGCATTTTACTTGGGCGTTAACAAGCACTAGATCAAGAGTATCGCAGAATTCTTGTAGCATCATCCCTGTAGAATCTGTATATCCGTCGAAGTCTTCTAAGTGTGCATTCATGTCTCCTAAGATAATTATTTCCCGATTAGTTCCAATTTCTTCAACATCTTTGGAAATACATGTCAAGTGCTGTGCATTTTCCTCTCTTGAATCAGTTCCTGTTTTCAGATATACAAATCCTATGAGCGTGTCTAAACCTCTGATATTACCTTTTAACCACATGTGTTCTCTGCAGCTTTCCTCACCCTTTCCCAGCCCTGTCCTTTCACTAGCACTCCCAATCCACCTCCTTTCCGTTCCCCTTCACATCGATTGCATCCCACCCAAAAATAACCTGCCAAGTAGGGTGGTTCCTCCATATCTCTAAGATGCATCTCTGCCAATCCATACACTACAAAATCTTCATCATTTAATTGTTCCGCAATCTCTTTCCACTTCATTCTATTTCTGCCCCCCCCCCCCCCTGCATGTTTATAAATCCTATATTGAGCTGCTGCTTGTTTCCTTCTTCTGCGAGGCTTCCTCCCACCCTTCCTATTTGCATTTGAACCCTCAGCTACCGGAGGGCTCTGCGGGCTCCTAAAAAAGCCTTTGCTGTACAGCCCATCCTCCGCCCCACCCGCATTCTCGTCATTTCTCCATAGTGGATGCCGTCTCGGCTGAACGGGGGGATCGGACTCTCCTGATATACCTCCCTGTTAACATTCATGACTTCATATCCGTTCTTAAAGCTCAGTCTCTTGATGGTCCTGTTGGCCTCCTGGACTGCCCTCTCTGTACCTACTCCTCGGCTCCTGACTTCCGGAATGGTGCACACTACAATGTGCACCATCCCGGAGTTCATCCGGAGGTTATGACCCTCAACTGCTTCACACCCTCCTCAATGTGTGTGGCCAGGTCCCTTCCACTTCTGCCTAGGATGTCATTCAATCCAGCATGTCCCACCGTGAGGTTTTCCTCCCCCTTGTTCACAGTCAACATATCTACTGCCGTGTCCATCACCTCCTTCATACTCCTGCCTGGTAAGGCTGCAACCTTATGCTCCCCCATCTCCCCCGACCTTGCTGGCGATCCCCGCTGTGCACCTAGACACATCAGAGTTCCCTACCACCAGCACTCTCTGCCTCCTTCCCTTTTATTTTTCCTGCATCGCAGGCTTGGTGGCTGTTAGAGTTGGGGGGGTGCTGTTGCACCACGGTACTGTACAACGGCCCCGCTGCCTTTTCCACCACACTAGTGTGTATGTCCCCTGCTCTCCGCGCTCTACAACCGGCACTGCGTCAACTACTCCTCCCTCCGTCCCCTGTATCTCCATCTCCTGCAGCTCCCGTCCCACCCTTCCTAGCTCCTTTTGCACTGCCTCTCGCCGTTCCCCGTCCTTCGTTAACCTCACCTCCAGTTGCCATTCCATTGCTTCATATTTATCTTTGTTGGATTTTTGCATCGCCTTCACCTCCTCCAGCTGACCTTGCCAGGCCTGCTCTAGCACCTCTCGCTTCTTTCCCTCTCTGTTCAATTCCGTCCGCATATCCTTTAATTCCTCTAGCTTAACCGCCCAGTCCCTGTCCTCTCAAAACCTACCCCGAGATTTTCTTGTTCGGCCCGCTTCTCCCGTTCCTGCCTGAGCTCATCATTCAGCTCCTTGACCTGCGTCTCGAGCACAGACAGCTCCTCTTTCTCTTCCTTGAACTTCGCCTTAAAGCGACCCTGCAACGACTTTTTGACTGGTTTTCAGTTGGCATCGAAATTCGATGAAACTGAAAACAAATTTTCGCTTTAAAAAAAGCGAAACTGAAATTTGCTTTAAAATAAAGCGAATTTCAGTTTCTCGAAATTCGCTTTATTTTAAAAGTTATAGGCAAATTAAAATTACAAAAAAAAAGCAAAAAATAACCTCCTTCATGGCGTCCCTGGTCCTGGCTTGGGTGGCCAAAGGTAGAAGCGAAAGCGCCTGGCCAATCGGCTGCGGCTTACGTTGATGGTCGCTTCCCTCGCAGCTGCATGCGTGTCAACTGCTCGTTGCTTGCTTTAGCCCTCCACCGTGCTTGGCAGCATGAATTTACCCTCAACGACACTAAAGTTCTGGGTGCATCCCTTGTGGCACGAGACGACAAAAGGCAAATTCATACTTTCGCTTCTTGCAAAATGTGTTGCTGGCGTCGTGCGTCGTCTGCGAAGATGTGCGAGGGCGCCTGCGCCGCCTCTTCCACCGCGTCGACGGTTCATTGCAAGTTGTTTCTTGTTTCCGTAGTTTCTAAACTGCATTTGTTTCTTTTCTCATCTAAAATACTGTACAAAAATTACTTTTATAAATCATTGAAACTTATATTTTGTATTTCGACAAAAAAAAAAAAAAAGAAGCTTTTAGCGGTTTTGATTAGTTGTAAGGCAGGCGCTGACCGGGACCGACGATGTCACGAATTCGTCACATGCCGCACGCGTTCAGCACCACAGGGCGTCCCCGTAGGAGGAGGAGGTGGTTCCCGCGTCGTCTGGTTAAAATATGACGCACTGGTATTTAGTGACTCTCTCCATGCCCGCTCGGTTGCCCGAACCACAAGAGATGTGGAAACAGCAAAAAAGGTAGACGCTTCAATAGGACTGTAGGGGCCCTTTAAGCTCCTCAAACTTAGCTGCCCACTCATCTTCTGCCCTCATAAAACCAACCTCAAGATTCTCACAGAGAATGAAAGTGAAGCTACCCTCCACTGCGTCAGCTAAGCCTCGAAGTTGGTTGGTCTCTAAATAGCATCATCGCTTGCACTCTTCCCACACTGTACCAACTCCGGTTCTCTCTTACCCTTCCGTCCTTTGCGACCCTATGCTAACCTAAACAAAGCTGGTAGATGGTCCATCGAGTGGCCTGCCTATCGCCCGCTTGCTTTATAGGGCACTCAAGACTGTCCGAGGAAGTAATTAACTACTGACGCGGCCAACTCTCCCGCCAAATATTAAACAAAGCCCTGCCACGTGGTATCGGAAAAAAAAAAAAAAAAGTAAGGTAAGAATTATAAACTAACGTTAATTATATCTGTATTTACTATCTTATTCACATATATTCATGCGAGAAACAAAAGAATGTGACGAAACTTAGCTTCGGGGATTCGGGGAGCTTCCAAGAACACGTCCAGTCAGTCCGAGAACTTGCGAAACGGCCAACATAAACGTAGGACAGTGTTGCCCGCTGGTGGAGAGTGTTTCTGTTCTTTCTGCATTGTTTATGCCATTTTTATTTTATAAAAAGGAACACGCATCCATCCATTGTTGCTGTGAAATCTCGGTCCTCTGCTTTTGATTAAGGGAGGATCACAAGGAGGGGCCCAGTTGTACCGGCAGGGGCTTCTGCCATGGGGTGGGTTTTGTTTCTGCTTTCTAGGGGACTGGTATTAGTTGCGGAGTGAGACCGTTGAGGGACGGCGGTGGTGTGTGGAAGGGGCGTGAGTTTGGGCTGTGTGCTCTGCGCAGAGGCAGCTGGCGGCGGTGCAGGGCGAGGTGGTGGCCCGGCTGGAGCGCCTGTCGCGCAAGCTGTCAAAGGTGGCAGACCGCTGCCAGGGCCTGGGCGACCGCCTGCTCCAGCTGACGGCCCGGCTCACCCACGCCGCCCCTGCTGGCCCGTCCCGGATGCCCCGGTGAGCCTCTCCAGCTTGGCGCTGAAGCCTTGCGTTTGCTCCTGCTTTTTGTCCGAAATCCGATGCCCAACCACTACGACATCCGACAGCACAACGGCTTTTGTGAGGTTGCCACTTCAGGAGCACTTTGCATGCACAAAATGGGACGCTCCATCAGCTGCGCTCTCGAAGGCGTGCCGGCATTGTGCAGATATTGCGTCGACTGACGGCCCAAATCTTCCTGCACGGACGGCGAAGAGCCACAGAGTGCAACAGTGGCATACCCAGGGGGAGGCCCCGAAATCCAGCCATGCACTCTCTCTCCCTTTCATGGACATCCCAGCCCCTGCCACTGCCGTGCAATGGGAGCACTAGGGTCGGCTTTCCAGAGCCCCTTGCATTGTTGGGGCGGTGGGGAAGCTCCCCGTAGAGCTGTGAGCAACGAGCCTTTTGATTGCTGACAAAGCAAATTGGGAAACAAAGGCTACAAAAGATGTTTACAAATTTCTGCCAAAACCAGCTGGGAGTGATTTCTCTGGAATATGTGCCTTTAAATGGGCGAATGCCATTGTCTTCTACTGGTGATTTTGGAGCAGCGCTACCACAGTTGAACCCCTTTATTGTAAACCTGTCGGGACCGGGCACTCATTTTACCATGTCAGGAGAATACATCAGGAGTACCTTCCAACGACACCGCTGGAAATGTTAAAATATAGCTCATGCTGCCACCTGCTCACATTTCATTATGCCAAACAGTTTTTCAGTGGCCCGGTCACATGAGAATGTGGTTTTGTTCCGGTTGGGCGTCTCATTGTGGCGTCTCATTCAACGTGGCAAACACTATGGCAATGAATGCTTCATGTTATTTTGCAGATAGCTCATTTAATGACTTGATATACGTGGGGGGACCCACGAGGAACTGGAATGAATTTCTGTGGGGCGGGCCGTTCATAGTACAAGCTTCTGCCGCTAGCAGCGCTTAGCGGCACCCCTTCCGAGTCCGTTTGCCGACCGGTGTCGTCTGCTAAAGTTCTAGCGGCGTGTTGCAAATCTTTGTTCCCAAGCACTTCAAAATCATTCCCAATTTTTTTGCAGTGTCTTTTGCGATTGTGAATTTTTTCCCTTTTTTTTTTAGGGAAAATGGCAGCGGAAACTTTTTTAATGCTTCCGACAGCTTACAAAGAAGATGCTATGAAGATATTGCAGCTCTACGGGTGTAGAGCTGCGATATCCAGGGCAACTCTTGACCTCCTCGACTGATGGAAACATGGAGAAAATTCGGGCATTGTTCACTCCGAGTTCGTTTCTCCCGGTGAAACTGTTAATCAGGTGCTTTACCTGCGAGTTTTGGGACGCTTCTGCAACTCAGTGAGGCAGAAACAAGTTGTGGGAAAGTGGGACTGATAGTCCCATCACAACAATGCCCCAGCACACACTGCCCCGTCAGTGCAACAATTTTCGAACAAAAATGGCATGACACCGCTTCTCCACCCCCCCCCCCCCACCCCACCCCACCCCCCCCAATTCACCGGACTGCGCCCCGTGCGACTTTTTTTTGTTGGCTCGTATGAAAAAGTCCTGAAAGGAAAATGTTTTGTGGATATTGAGGGTCCTTCAATTGAGACATTGGCAAAAAGGAGGAATGGTTTTGAAGCGCTTGGGGGAAAAGTTGAGACTTTAGCAGACGACGCCGGTCGACCAACTGACTCTGAAAAGGTGCCGCTCGATGCTGCTAGCGGCAGAAGCTGGCACTCGAGAAATTCATTCCGGTTACTTTTGGGTTCCCCCTTGTATATGTAGCAACCGTATCTTTCAGTCCTACAAAATTTGTGTTTTAGTATCTCTTTCATCTAGCAGTGGGAGTGGCCCAACAGAAAAAAATGTTGATGATGCTGACCAGGGGACACATCTTGCACAAAACACACTAGGTTCTTTTTATCATCTATTTTTATTGTTCATTTTATATCTGTATTAATTTTATTAAAGATAAAGTAAGTAGGCAGGCGAGCTGGTTGATGTTACACATTTTGAAAACCGGAGACGACGGACGAAAAAGGGGACAACACACAAAATGTCTCAAAACGTCTTGAGACGTTTTGTGTGTTGTCCCCTTTTCGTCCGTCGTCTCCGGTTTTCAAAATGTGTAATTTTATTACTTTGATCCAAACCTGTATTGAAATAAAAATGATTCAGCTGTGCTTGTTGCTCAGTGGCTTTAGTATCCGACCCAGGTTGGACCCCTGCCAGGGCTCGAATATCTTTATACATAATGGTGTGTAACGCTCCCATCATGCGAGTCATTGGTCATTGATGACAATTTGGTCAAAAGCCATTTTGTGTTCTATCTGGAAGGCAATCGTTGCACATTGGGAGCGAAACGCAGTTGACGTGTGGTTCTCTGCAGGAGCAGTGTGACAGTTTCGTCGCCAGCAGGAGGGACAGGTGAGTGAGGGCTTTCTCTGATCGGACAAGGGGCTCATGCGCACGCCCCTGCAGTGGACGCACTACCCCAACGGGTCCTGGCTCGGAGATCCGATGGACCCGGAGGCGAGGATCCGCGTCCCCATTGCATCCGCGTGAGTGCCCCACCGTCGGAAGGCTATCTGGGGTGGGAGCCTTAATGGATGCGTCTGCCCGGACCCAGGGACCTGGACATGGTGAACCGGACGTGCACCACCCCCGAGAAGATGGCCCTGACACTGCTGGACTTCCTGTTTGACCGCCAAGTGCAGGCCACGTCCAACATCTCTGGGACGGGGCGCCACGGCAAGCACCAGCTGGATCCCCTGCGCATCTTTGGCATTCGCTGTGAGTCCGGGGCCGTCTACCTGCCACACTCTTACTAACGTGCGTTGCTTGCAAATATGCCCTTTGATGGTCACTGCCGTATGGTGGTCATTACTTGCTTGAAAGTTCTCGCCTAAATGGGAGCTACTGCTATGTCTTTGGGGAATGTTGCATTCGCACCGTCTCTCGCCTTGCTGGGGCTGTTTATAATTTTGTGCTACGTGCGAGATGCTCGCCTGGCGCTTTTCTGGTGGCTTCCGATTCAAGATTTGAATTTAATTGAGAGGATGAGAGCTAATCATTTGATGGAGACGCTCCGTCAAATAGCTTGGGATCTGAGACCGTCCCGGAAGCGAAAGAAGGCGACCCCTTTTTGCCCATTCTATGCTTCTCAATCTGGACAGCTTGCAAGCAGTGGATGTGCTTCCATTCAATAATTCGAACCACTATCTCTTTAGATTCGACCGCAGAATGGTTAAACGAGAATTAAAGCTTCCCATTTTTATAGGCTCAATAATACCTTTTTAGACGTTTCCATTGTCGTAATTTGAGAGTATTCCGCACGTGACAAATGCCAATTTTAATCTTGCCTCTGAACATTCAGACGTGCCTGCATCTGCCTCTACCATTATCTCCTTTTGTCATTCTTGCCGAGTTTTACCCGTGATCTCGTACATAAAGCTCTCTTCTCAAGCTGAAATGGTTTTTGAATTTCAAAAGGCTGCAAGAACCTAGATGTAGGCATCTTAAAAATAATGCACATAAAGATTTTGTTCTATGTTAGTAGCTCGCCTTTAAGCTGACGTGGAAGCCATGTGCTCGTTGGGCCAGATCTTTGGCCACGAAATCATACCTACGTGCAGAGAGGGGTCGATGATAAAAGAGGGGGCAGTCCGAGCGCACTGTGGAGTGGAGTGCGGTCCGTTCACCCCGTGTTGCAAGTGGAAGCAAACGGTATTGGGCTTGTGTCTTCAAACCTTTTGGCTTGTGTCTTCAAGTATTGCCCATGTTGCGGTTGTTTACCTAAAGACACTCTGGTTTCTCATAGAGCCCAAAACACAGTCCCTTGGGCATTAAATATTCAACAGTACCATCAGGACACCTTTGACAGGCAGAATTTACTTTTCCAAAGTAAAAAAGGTTTACGCTAAATAATGCCCTATTTTAGCCTGGTAAGGGAGGAGAGGAGAAGCCTTACTGAAGAGTGTTTTTCCTAGCGGGTGCACAGACGCTTTCTCGCTCTGCACGGGGTTCTACTGCATGGCCTTTTCCCACATGCTAGTAGTGTACCACCGATTAAAGGGAAGCTGAAGAGCTTTTAGAAAAAAATGAGTTAATGGTTGATTCAGACGTATTTGTGCCTGACGAGTCCGAATATCAAAACCGCTTAACCCAAAATAATCACTAAACAAACGGAAGCGATGGCCGCAGCGGCACGCCATTGGCTAGCCACGCTTGATGCGCCACTACGTCATTAAAGGACCCTCTCGATTCTCGCTTGTCCTGTCGCTTGCGGAAGTAGTCGGGCGCCGAGGCTTTTGCTCTTGCAAATCGAGTTTGGCTTCTGAATTTTTCCAATTCTTTGGGTGGACCCTAAAGGGCCATGTGTCCAGAGGACGTGCAGGAACTTACTGACTGTTACTTCTTGTAACGTAGACAATAAATGGAGTGCTATTGACGGGACGCTTCAGGCCGGATTAGCATGACTCTCCCCAAAACGGTCGTCAGAGGATAAGAATTGGGCACACATTGGCCTCCATGCTTGGCAGCTGCTGGACACGTGCGGGCTGGTGTTCCCCAAGGCTGAAGTGGTTTGAAGGGATAGTAGAACCAGCTTTGGGCGACGAGAGAGCTTCCCCTGAGATGAGACGGGTCATGAGACAGGCTTGCCATTCCTCACCCCAGCAACTTAGAATGACTATGCAGAAGGGCCATCCTTGTGATAGTGGTACCCTCTGCTGCATTTTATTTGTTTGCCACAAATTAATACGCAATTACAGCTTGAGAAAAAGCGGGGATCTTATCGCCGTGCAGCCAAAACCTACAAGTAAGCTATTGTGGAAGCCAAAACAACTTTCTTCTGTCATACTTTACCTTCCATGTTGTTACAAAGCTTGAAACATTTCTGGAATGTCGTGAACGGAGCCAAAAAATCGTTAATATCACTTGCAGATCTCAATGGTGATGTGATGTCATAATGAGTAGTCAGTGTGCCAATATTTTAAACAATTGTTTTGTAAGCACCTTTTGTTGGGACTTTGATTTGTCTCTCCCTTCTCACAGCTTTCTGCCTATAGACCCTTTGGTGTTTAGTTTGATGGTATAGTTAGGCTAATAGAAAATCAACAAAACCTCTTCCTCTTCAGATGTCTACAATATAACATCTAAGTTTCTAAAAAACACCAAAATGTATAGCCTTTCTTTCCAAAATTTTTGAACAGTCACTCAATTTCCTGGAGGTTGGAAAATAGAGAAGGTGGTTCCGCTCCACAAATCGGGTCACAATTCGAAGCATAGTCCTATTAGCTACCAGCCAATCTCACTAATGAGTACACCCTGTAAAATCATGGAGCATGTAGTTTATTTGTTAATTTCCTAGACACTAACTCGTGTTTTATACCCTCTCAGCATGGTTTTCATAAATTTCTTTCCTTTGAGACCTAACTTCTGTCTTTCACCAATGATCTCCTTTCTATTCTCAGTCGAGGATCCCAGGTTGATTGAGTGTTTCTTGATTTCTGCAAAGCATTCAATAAGGTTTCTCACAAGCTTTTACTTCTCAAACTTAATCAATTTAACCTCAACCCCAATGTGTTTTCCTGGATTGAAAGTTTTCTTACAAATCGATCTCAGTTTGTCTCTACTAATCATGCCGATTCCCACCTCAGTGCAGTAACATCGGGTGTCTTATAAGGGTCTGTTTTAGGCCCTCTTTTGTTTCTAATTTATATAAATGACTTGCCTCAAAATCTTTCAACTTCTACTAGCTTGTTTGCTGACGACTTTGTAATCTAGCGCAAAATTACTAACGAATCTGATGCTCTACTACTTCAAACACTGACATACTACCTCGGTACCTCTCCCTTGCAACTCGTAACTTCCTACAAATATCTTGGTGTTCATATTACCCATAACATGTCATGGAACGTTAATCACATCTCTGCTAACGCCAGCGCTATGCTTGGTTACTTAAATTAAAATTGTACAATAAAAATTCCTTTTATTTAAAACACTGGTACATTCAAAATCAGAATACGCTGCAGCAATCTGGGATCCCGGTCACTCAACACCCAAACTAACATTGAGGCCGTCCAAAATCGCGGCGCACGATTTATCTTTTGTCATTATCACCATACTGTAAGTGTCTTGTCTATGAAAACTAACTTGTCTCTGCCTCTCCTGTCTTTGCATGGTAAAGTTTCTCATCTGTGTCTTTTTCACAAAATTTATTACTCTAACCCTACTCGAAAAGAAACGTTTCTTCTTCCTCCCCCACATATCTCTGCTCGCCTTGACCATCAATGCAAAGTAGGTTTTCATCAGTGTCGTATCAATGCCTACATTGACTCCTTCATCCCCAGAATGTCTTCAGAGTGGAACCACCTTCCTGCATCTTTAGTGTCCATATCATCACCCGATTTGTTCAAAACTGCGATAGCCAATCATCTTTGTTGATACTAACCTTGACTGCTCATGTTTTACATCATTTGTATTTGATTTTGTTTTTACTGAATTTTGTACTGCATCTTGCCCCTCCCCTCTGTAATGCCCTAGTGGCCCTGAGGGCACTGAAATAAATCAATAAATAAAATGTCACATGCTTTGTATTTCCATAAAGCTCTCCTGAAGAGAATGTGTACTATGGAAGGAAAATATAACAAAATATATGTTTACGTTTCAAAGATAAGTGCCCTTAAATAGTATCAGCAAGTGTAAAAAAAAGTCCATGCTAAAACAAGTTGCACCTTGAAAGTCGCATGATGAATCCCATGACCAGTTCTTACAATAGAAGCCCTCCCAAGCAACTGGGTAGCGGTGTAGATTAAAAAGAAAAACAATCTTGGGTAGCGGAGTTGGTCCAGGCAATATGGTCACTTCAACGATCTAAAAAGAAACCAAAAGGAAAACACTAATATGAACACAAAAGAGCCAGTAGAAGCCCTCCCTTCGCCTGCATAATAGCTGCTTTCCAGGACACTACACACAACTAATAACGTGATAGCTTTTTTCTAGAACAGTTGACCTATAATTTCTGCCTAGTTTCGTCTCCTCTTTGCGTGGGCCTTTGAATGCACTGAATTGTCTTCTTACCTATAAAGATGGTCGACAGAGCATCAGGTTCAGGCGAGCCTTCTTTAGACCCAAACCCATACGCACATCGTTTTCATATGCACCATCCGGAACACGTTCGGAACAAGAACAGTGTACTTGCCCAAACTCGTCTGTTTGCATAGCGGGAACCCATCCCTTTGAAATCTCGGTGTCAAAGTGAAAAGGGCGGTAAGTGGGAAGAACAACTGCGACGAACTGCACAATGCCGTACATGAGTAGGGCATCGTGCAACAGCGCGAGTCAAATGCTTCGGTGCCACGAGAATTCCGGAAACCCGTGAACAAACAAGAGAACAATGAACACGTCGGGCGATTGTGTCAATGGCACTACCGGTCAGTGGATAAAAGCAAGCGCTATGCAGCGGCTGAATGACGACGGCTCGAACCGTCAGTAGGAGCAGCCTACGAGAGAAGCGCGGCCAGCCGCGGCGGGGTCCCCAAGCCCTTTGTGACATCGGCTGACGGGCTTCCTCCTCTCTCCCCTCTGCCTCGGAGGGGCTTGGCTTCAACTCTACTTTGAAGGCGCTTTTCCCGGTAATCCGGGCATAAAATAACCAAACGAATACGATATTCGTAGTGGCAGGGGTCTACTTATTGAGGCTCGGGTGTTATTTGAAACCACTTCAGCTTCCCTTTAAAGGGTAACTGCAAAGAAAAAAAAGTGTTTTTTTAAACAGCCTAATTGGGACAAGCATGTCACAAAACAAATCTTCCGCGAAAAAACAAATTTTTTCTAGCAATATTTACGCCACAGAACGTAATTTAGTCGGTAGTCCCAACCTCTCCGCATTTGAAACTCCCGCTCTTTCGACGCCCGCGGAGTGGCTGGTATACGTCACTCCGTGACGTATAGCAGCGACTCTGTGACGTGTAATAGGAACTTTGTGGCGCGCGATTCAAAACGGGTGAAATAGCCGCAAACTAAAATCAGTCCTGCGCAATAAATATTGCTGTAAAAAATTTTGTTTTTGGCGGAAAAATTGTTTTGTGACATGCTTGTCCTAATTAGGCTGTTTAAAAATACACTTTTTTTCTTTGCAGTTACCCTTTAAGGCTGCTGTCTTGAAATGCGCTCGGTGGAGCCGGTGCTCAAAAGGTGTGCTCCCAGCTAACCTCAATTTGCCCCTCCAGGTCACCTGGTGTACCAGTTCGGCATTGGTGAACACGACTGGCACCGAATCAAGCAGAACATGGACTCCAAGTGCCGGACGGCATTCAGGCGCAAGCACCGAGGAATGTCCCTTGTGGTCAAGGCCTTCCGAGATAGGTATTTTGGGGATGTCAGATATTTCATCTTGCGAGGGGAAATGTAGCGACGCATTTAATTCTGCATCCGAGACCCCTAACAAGTGGCCATCAACTCGGCCACCCAAGGAGTTTTAACGGCATCCTCGCTCGTGGTCACGAACCGAGGCTTTTTTGCTTTTCTGGAAGGCATTTCCTAGCCTAGTTGTCACTGCTGGGGACTCCAGGGCTGTGAATCTTGCTCGAGCAGATCCAAATTGCTCCGTGATTCATGCCATTTGGCGACACAGCTATGCCGGGCTATGCCGGACACTAGTGGGTTTTCAAATGATACAACACTTTCACTCTCGAGTATTTTGGAACACTGCCAATTGGGGTGAATATTTGGAGCTTGGCAACAAAGATTTATGTACGACCATGGTGTGCCTCATCGATCATCGTGGAGGGAGACCAAACTCTCTAGAAGAAAAACTTTTCAAGGGACCGCGGTAAAAAATGTTTGATTGATAACGCTTTTTGAGACCGGGGAGAAACTCGCACACAAGAAACGTTTTCCCTTGAACTTTAGATTCAAATATGTCTCGTTTTCACCTCAAGAATTGTAATAAAAAAAGTAATTTCCCTTCTTCTGTAGAGAATTAAGATATGTGTAGGTGCACTTTGGACCAGATATCTTGTCAAGACGTACATGCTTCAAACACGCATTGCTTCTTCCTCCAACAGGCAAATCTTGTAAGAACTATTTCTTACGAATAATGCACAAAACTTGTTTTTTTTCTTGAGGTTAAAACGAGTAGAGCAGGTCGACTTTTTTTTTTTTTATCAGCTTTTCTTAGAATTGGGGGGAGTGTTTTTTTTTATTCCTAACAGGCTCGTTTAAAAAAGCGCTGAAAGCTACACTAGTGCGTTTTTTGCAGGTCAGTTATATGGCCAGGGGGACATAATAATCATTGCAATGTCGGCTAATTAACTTCTTAATTGGTGAAAATGAACATATGGTTCCAATTAGAAACTAGCAGAGTGTCATCGAAAACCGTGTTAGAAAGACTTTGAGCACGTGGGAAGCATGGTGGAGTTCACCGCTCGTGGAGCAGGAGCAAGACTACCAGTGTGATAATGCACGGATTTTTCCTCCCTGATCATAGCCTTGTGTCTGTTGCACAGGGGGTAACTTTAGCGCACTACTGCGCTTCCAAAATCTAAATTTTGGGGCTTTACGTGCCAAACCAACGACAGGCATCTGGCACGCCCCATCGGAGGACTGTGGATTAATTTCGACCACTTGGTGCTCTTTTGACGTGCAGGGATGGAACTGCTGCGCCAATTGCGCCATTGTGCACCTATTGACTTTTCATGCGCCACATTGATACAAACGTATAAATAAGAACGAAATTGCGCCAAGATGCACCCAAACTGAAATTATAAACGATCCTCGTCGAAATTAGCTATTTCGCAGTTTCTGTTGGCGACATTGACATCGGAACTTCCGTCCAAAAGGGAACGCCAGTGGATCCGAATCCGAATCCCAAGCTCTGTATCCAAAAGTTGCTGCCACAGTAGTCGCTGCCATGGTTAGACTTCGTTTCAGCTTGTAACAGTTGTTACAGCATCCCTCATTGCGATGCTTCTGCTACCAGGTGCCCTACACTCGTCAAACACAAAGCTGGAGCCGAAAGTTCGCAGAGCGCGCTGATTGGAAATCGGCAACAAAAGCGCGAAGTCATCGTCGTGACTGTCCATCGGTGCGCTCCGTCAACTCGGCCCCAACTTTGTGTTTGACGAGTTTAGGGCCCAGACCTCGTTGAAGCCATTCGCTGTTGCTCTGCTTCGTCCAAGTCCGCATGCAGACGATGCTAAAAGCGCGAGCTCCGGCCTTCAGCATCCCTGCCAAGAGCGCGCGCTCGTACACTGTTCAAGGCCACATGCTGGCGCTTGTAGCATCGGCTGCGTCTGGACATAAGCTGAAACGAAGTGTAGCTGCCACTGCTGTGTGCTTTTCTGGAGTCCTGGAGTGACCATCTGAATAGTGGAGCAAACAGCGCCGCCATATTGCGATAAACTCGAATGTATTTAAGTTGGCGTGCCTCCCGCTTGGCTGTTGACCAACTACACGCTGTATAAATATCCACACAACCCCAATTATTATTATCTTGGCTGTACTTCCACTATTTACAAAAATTACAGTCTACATGCAGTGTCCACATGTGCAAAATCAGTCCAGCCAGTGCTCGCTCGCAATTGCGGCCAGCCAGAAACTGCGCGTGCATAACACACAAACACAGCAATGAACGTGCCCTAATACGCTTTTATGGAAAGGTATATTGCAAACCCGCAGCCATCGTTTGCCCGCCCTGAGGCCCCACGCAGAAAACTTGGGAACATAAGAAAGGCGCGCGAGCAGTGAGGCGTATGTTGGAGCAAGCTCCAAGCTGAAAGCTATTTCTACCTCTTTGTTTATATTTACCTCTTTGCAAGTCGATTCCGTCACGTGTCACACTGTCGTGCAGTTTTGCTTTATATATTTCGTGTAATTTTCATGTAATTTGTTGAAAAATGTTTCAAATAAAATGTTAATTGTATGTTAATTGTATGGCATACAGTTATCTGTATGCCATATTTCCTCGAGTTTTGAAAGCCAGGCGACATTCAGCCTCTATTTTAGCATTCTTAAAACTCTTGTGCTGCTCCCAACTTGCTCCAAGACCTCGTGTTTGCTGCTCCCAGCCTGCTCCAAACTGCAGTTCTTTCTGCTCCCAAGATTGCTCCAAAGATGCTTTGCCCAGTTCCATCCCTGGACGTGCAACCGAAAGCTCTGTTCCACAGCACCTTTCCGCAATAAGCCTCAGTCAGATTGCGAACGCCTCGGCCGGGATTCGAACCCGCCACCTGGGTACTGCGCTTCCCATGAGCTCAGTCTTTCTATTAGTACTTATTTAGTGGTTTTCGATGACGCTCAGCAAGTTTATGTTTGGAATCATAAGTTTATTTGTACTAATTAACAGTTAACAAAGAAACGAGTTTATTAGCCGACTCATTGTGATGATTAGCCGCCCTTTATAAATGACCTGCACGGATGACAATAGTGTAGCTTTAGTTTAAAAGAAACCTGTAAACCATGAAAAAAAAAAAAATGCTGTCTAATGGTAAGCAATTATCCGAGCCTGTTTGCTACAGTGGAATCTCGTTAATACAATTTTCACGGGAACCGAGAAATGAAACGTATTCCCGAAAATCGTATTAAGCAAGCATGCTCCAAAAAGCCATAAAAAATGCATACTTGGTGAAAAACTTGCTTTTATCCCACAACCTCGAAATAGTTTGTCAATGTGCACTGGACTTTTTTCTTTTCAATGTCCATAAACAAGTTTTTCTGAAAGTTAAGAAAAAAGCCGCAGTTTGGTCGCTCAGCTCGACGTTTGCGACGAAAGCCCGAAGAGCGTTCAACGCTTCGAATGCGTTGCCTGCAGTTGGCGCACGGCGATCACCACAATCTCAGAGTCCTCGCGTGTCTTTGTAATCGGTGTCTTCGGCGGTCCCGCTGGTGGCCTCCGCAATGATTTTTTGCACAGTGCACAGCTCGCACGCCGCCAGGTTATCATCTGCCGACACAAATTCTTACGGGGAAATGTCTACATTCAAGTGATCCCAGTCTGGGATCTCAAGGACACCATAGTTGCCGTCGTATTCCTCAATGCTCTGGGCATCGTCGCGTGCACCAAACAATCCACATTTCTCGAAGCAATTTGTGATTTCACACGATCCCGGGACATCGCTAAAAAGTGAATGCAATGATGTGATTGCTGCGCCAATTGCGCCAAACGGCGCCAAGGGGCTAACCCTGCTACATCCTGCTACATTTTGCCAAAATATAGGTAATCTGTGCCAAGCCTCCACCAAAAAAGCAATTTCGGTTGCCTTTCAAAACTGAAACTAAACCGAGTACCGTAATTGAGCATGCGTGTGTTATGTGGCGCAAGCGACCGCCCGACACAAAGTACCCTGCATCAATTGTCCATCCGGTCTTGCATGGTTTTCCCGCAGTCTCGCGTTTCGCCCTCTCGTCGTCTCGTGGGTCTCGTCTCTCACCTTTTTTAAAATATTTTCAATGAGAGACGCGGGTGTGTGCGGACGCTCTGACGCTAGCTTGCCAGGTACCAGCCATGCCTTCATGCTCTGAAACGAAACCACGTTTTTGCATGGCGGGAATTACTTTGTGAGCTGAAGCACTAGCTCCTGAAAGCAACGGCCGTGCGAAAACAATATTTGGTCCCTGCCTTCCAGTCACCGTGGCTGTGCGACGTCGGGTGTTGCCGTCCCCACGCCGATGCAGATATGGCGCTTTCTGAAATAAAACTAAGTACCGCCGCATGTTCATAAAAATCCCTGTTCTTGTTTAGATCATACGTTACTAAAAAAATCCCTCTTTAACTCGGACTGCTGTGTCGAAGTATTGACTACCTAGGTTTCTCTCGGTCGGCTTTCTTTCGAGATTGACCCCAGTACGTGAAAAATCTGCCGCGAAAGAAAGATGGTGAAGAGAAGTGAGCTGAAGTAAAGAAGGCAATGTCTGCACGCTGAACCTGCACAGCGTGCTTGTGCATCTCGGGTTCAGTCGTTGCACAAAGCGCTCCAAGAACTTTCTGACCCTGGCTCGTGATGTCTTGCATCGATGTGCTAAGGTTCTTTTTTTTTTTTGTGTTTAGCTTGTACCTTGTTAGCTGGCGTGGCAAGCACGTGCCGCTGGACTGTTTTCTGTCGTATGCTGGACAGTTACATTTTGTGTACAATTTTGGGAACCAGTTGGCTACGGAACGGAGTGGCATGGTTTCGATCGAACAGCCATATCCACTCGCGCGAGAATTTCACATTGCACTGCAGTGGTCACGTGTTTCATCAGTTGGAGACTGTTCCATTTATTATATAACTAGTCAAACTAATGATGTTATATCTACTACTAAGCTGGTCATTTTCAGATAAATTTTAAAATGTGCAGTTTGCTTCTCATTTACCTATGGACCTTTCCAGCGGCAGTCTCGAACGAAGCGATATACAGCGCGCGTCCCTGGTTTTGAGAGGGTACGTCAGTGTTGCCCAACTGCGCTGGGCTGTGGGTTTTCTCGTCAGTGGGCTGTGGCAGCCTGCGTAGGCGCACTTCCGGACGCGGGTGGAGGCTAAACTGCCGCGTTTTAATTTTTTATTTTGTGTTCTATGACTAACAGAATTTCTCGGCGTTTTTAAGAACGCATTGTACTATTTTTGGGAACAAAAACAAAGCAATGAAAGCTGTTTTGGTGAGTCCGTGCGCGACAGAACAAATGCAACTGGAATGTTTGTTTCATTTTATGTTGATCTTTTTACGGCACCATACACTCAGCAGTGTCAATCTACAAATGTCTTAACCGTCGAAAATATTTGACCACACAGGATATCCGAACTGCACAGATATTCCCCACCCACAGGATGAAACTCAGAGTCTCGTCATCAATCGAACAACATATATTGTACGTACCCCAAGGTGCCGCGTTATCCGAACAGGATTTGAGAAAGGATTCAAATAACACAGCATATCCAATATACAGTGTCGACGATAGTCACTTCACGACGATCGGACGGAATCCGGCGTGTTTTTGGGTACATGTACAAGAGAGCTGCTTTTTGCACAGCTTCAAAGCAAATGAACGAACGTGTCTATTCCGTCCCCGCACCCCGGACCCTATCAGCAATTTTTCGCGAAGACCCGGAACATAGCCAGGAAGGATTTTTGGAGATTATCTCAACGGAAATAATCCTCCAAGAACGTTGAACGGCCCGTGTCGCGGACTGCTTGACGTTCGCTTTCTTCGTTCGTTTCTTGCGAAGGCCGAGCATGCTACGAGTCCTGGTATTCCCTGGTTCTCACAGTGGAAGATAACACACAAAGGGTAAGCATCCTAAACAGGCAAATAAAATAAAAACTTCCAAGAAAAGCCACCGAACTCTGGATGCACAATGCAGGTGGGAAGTCACGCTGACCGGGTTTCCACAGCTCAGGCGGGTGGCAGAAATTTTTGGCTGATAGGGGTCGCTCGATTCGCAAAATGGCGGCGGCCAGAGAGCTCTTTTGGAAAGGTCTATAGCGGGTATCAATAAAACGGTGGCAAGCGGGTATAGGGAACCATGCAGTAAAACGGTGGCAAGTGGTTTTTCGTAATTGCTCGGCAATGCCTGCAGCACTGTACACTTGTGGGATGTCTCGGCAGTAAAAACACAAGCCGTCGCAACATGTCGCATCAGAACACAACACAAAGCAAAGCGCCCTTCGTTTCTATAGCACTTAAAACAAAAAATTTTATTTTTTTTAAGAATATTTGCTCCAAAAGCCACTTTTGCTGCTCCAAAAGCCACATCTGCTGCTCCAAAACAATGTTATGGCTGCTCCAAAGGCCACATTTGCTGCTCCAAGACACTGTTTTGGATGCTCCGAAAGGTGCTCCAAAATGGCTTAGGCCAATCACATCACTGTGAATGGCATCAAGAAGATCAATCTTCAGGTTGGCATATTTTTTTACGATCTTGGCTAAAAGCCGTCTTCCCGGCAAGCTTTGAAAATTGAATTTCACGTTTCTGATGATTCCCACATCCAGGGGTTGCAAGCAGTGGTGTCAGGAGGGTCAGCGACACCTGGGGCGGTAGCCCGCCGTGACACCCCCTCCCCCCATCCCCCGCTTTCGCAAGGCCCGCCGCAACTCCCTCCCCCTCCCTCCCTCCCCTCCCCCTCCCCTTTTCGTGGCCCGCCGCGACACCCCTCTGAGCGCTGCACCCGGGGCAGTCCCCCCCCCTTGTGACGCCACTGGTTGCAAGTGGCCGGCGGTGTTGGCTGGTAAGAAAATCACTCTCACGTTCCAAGGCCAGCCGACGTTGACCGGGTGTGTGGCACAGTTGTCCAGAAACAGTAGAATTTTCCTGTTTTTAGCACACATCTTGGAATCAAGACCAGTGAGAAACTTTGAAACCACGCCTTTTTATTCGCCTTGTACATGACTGGAAGAAGCGGGTTACATGAGAAGCAGCGCGGCTTCCAGAACTTTCTGATAACAGTCAATTTCAGTTGCTCGCTTCCGTCTGCGTTGCAACAGAAAAGGACCGTCACTCTTTCCTCGCTTTTCTTTCCTCCTTGGCACGTCTCGCCCTTCATGCCGACACTTTTTTCAGGCTGGAGGTTGATGAAGACACCTGCTTCATCCGCGTTGAATGCATCCTGTGGCCAGCATTGCGAAATCAGCCCTGGCAAAGTTAACATCCAGTTGGAAGCCACCGCTGCATCTGCGTTCTATCCTTGGCCAGAAACTGTCTTGTAGGACAAACCGTGTCGTGCTCTAAACCGGTGCAGCCATTCGCCTAATGCTTGGAAGCCTTGGATCTCCAAGGAGAGTGCGATCTCATCGGCCTTCTCGCGTAAAACTTTCACGTCGACGTTGACACCTGCCACCCGTACTTCCTTGAACCAAGCTAGGAGGATCTCTTCCATCTGTTCATGCTCTGCACCTCTTGTTTGCTTTATGCCGGCGCCCAAAACTTGCACGCGCGCGCGCCTTCTTACGAATTTTTTTCCGCTTGCCGAAGATAGTGTTGAGCGTTAAAATGGCAAACCGAGTTTGCGTGCCAGATCTACACGCTTCTTCGGGTCTAACTAATGTCCAGTAGGGTACGTTGTTGGGCTAGTTGGTTCATCTTAGTTAAACATATAAAATAGCGCAAAAAGACGAAGTAAACGGGACAACCGCTATATACAGCAGGGAGGAACGGAGAACAGCACGCCTGATGACGATCTAACCAGAGAACAAAGGGGAAGCCGTGGGAAACGAGTGGGCAAGAAAGGAAAGTTCTCACGATGGACGCACCGCACGGAGAGTTTCCAACTGCCCGATCGGAGTCGCATGGTTTATGGGCCACACTTGCACTACGAGCTGTGACGAAAAGACAAACGGGTCCATTGCCTGCAAACGTCAATGCCTTTCCTCCTGCTTTTCTCCTCGCCCCGTGAATACGCAGCACATGCGCACTTGCGACCAATCTCCGCAGGAGGTGTCCGTCATTAAATTGCAAATGCTTCCCTTGTTCAAGATGGACCCTGTCTTCAATCTAGGCTCTCTACGCATACTTTTCGTGGTCACATGCTTGAGAACATGCTCTACTTTTTGCTTGAAGGCGCACAATACCGCCCGACTGGATGCATTGGTGGCCACGATAGAACAGCCTAGTCCTAACTGCAACTCTCTAGCCGTGGCGGCTGCGGCTATGGCATTCGTGATATGATGGCCGCAACTTAAGACTTCTCAGAGCCGCGGCGCCGGGCTGACCGTGACTTCCGCGGCCATGCAACGGGTCGTTCGTGGCTTGTTAGAATGTGATTCGAGCTAGTAACTGGAATGTACAGGTATATTTTCCCATGAGAACCCATTTATGTAGTCGTATTATCCCAAGTGAAGATATGATGGTATTAGCCGTATCAAAATACATTGTTCCTATGGGGCATCCGCCGGGAATGAAAGAAAAAACGCATTATACCAAAAAATGTATTACGCAGAATGGTATTAACGAGATTCCACAGTAATTGGGATGCTGCCTACATGAGCAGCGGAGCAAACAGAGGGACACGAGCGGGCAACCCAACACCAGAAGATGTTGGCGTTTTTCCACCAGAAGAGCCGAGACACAGTGGATATTAATGACCTATGTATGCCAGGAAAGCTTGTGCCACGAGGGGGTGCAGGGTAAAGCCCCTCTGTCCTGGGAAAAGTGGCGCCATTCTTCGTTGTGGACATGCTCGAGACATGTGGTGTGTGCCACTTCTGGGAAGAACATGGCATCTGAAATCTAGCTCTGTGCCACTGTATCAGTGCTGCGCTGTGCCGGCATGATCGTCCAAAGGGCTGCACGTTGCCCGCGCCTCGTGCATCGACAAACTTTGCACTACTTTTGAAACATGAAGGGGCTTTAGTGCAGGGTGGCATACAGATTTTGAGCTCATGTTGCAGGGCACCCCAGGGGGCGGAGCATCGGGGCCAAGTATTGGCAGAGCTCGGCTCGGCGTCCTCAGTGCCCATCACCCTCCTCTCGGAGGACATGGCTGCCCGCATCGCCTCCATGGAGCCGCAGGTGGGCACTGTAAAGAGGTCCGGACAGCTTCTTTTGTCCTCCTCCCCGGGGGGACCCAATTTGGCAAAGATTCAGCCAATCATTGGTGCTTTTTATACACACGTTAATTTAAATCTAGAATTTTGTAACTCTGTGGTCAGCTTGGATCGAGCACTTGGCCAAGTCGCTTTCTTGGATTGGGATGTTCCCACAAGGTGGCTCAGTAGGGATACTGGTGCAGCGCAAGGTGTAGTCAAGAGCTGAGAGGCCACGCAGAGCGGTCCCATTGGCGGCTGCAAGGGTTTCCACTTTGTTGCGGCGACGCAAGAGCCTTTCGAAACCCTTGCAGCCGGTGACCGTGGATAGTAGCTATCCCACTCCAGCCATGCGCACGATGGGCTCTCAACTTTTGGCAGTGTGTTTGTGAAATGAAACCACCTGAATTGGACTCGTATTTAAAGAGCCGCCGATAAGCTATTTAGCTTGCAGTGATCTCTACTGAAACTACAAACATGGTTTTCTTTTTGCGCAACAAGCGTTGAATTGATTGTTCGAAGGAGGCTGCTCAGACTGTTTTCCTTGCTCACTTGCGGCCATGACACAGAACCTGAGATAGTTTCCAAGCTAATTTCGGGCACATCTTGGTGAATCAAAATGATCTATGAAAGCTTATGACCACTGTAGATTTGAAGGGACTTTGAACGTTATGGGGTTCCCGGAGTGGGACGTGGCGGTTCTCTGGTTAATCTGCCGCCACAGAGGCCCGCATTGTCAGCAGACTTTATGTGGTACTATTTTTAGGGAATGCAGATGTTCCTTTAAAGGAGCTGTGCAACAATTTCAGTGCTCTGCTTAAATAATTTAGGAGTTGGTGTCTCAACCTTTCTGAAGTAAAGAACAAAAAAAAACACTTTTGCCTGCATGTCCTAGTTTTTATTTTAAAAAATGACAAGGGTTAAGGCTTTCGGCACCTCTCAACTCCTTCACCATCTTCCGAGTCACGTGCGTTGACGTGAAAGGGGGACGCACGGGGTTCCGGTGGAGCTCTCTCTCTAGAGTCATCAGTGAGCAGAGAGAGCTCGCCCGCTCGTGACCATGTGCTTGCGCAGCGCGATCAACATGGCGAAAGGAGGAAAGTGCCAACGTGCTCGTCCGGGTCTGGTTGTCCCCGTCCGGCCCTGTCCCCCTCCAGCTTCTGTTCACGGTAGCAGGAAGAGCCGACGGTTCTGTTGACCTAGGATAGATGGTGCCACTAAAACTCGGTATTATAACAATTTTGTCGATGATATCTGGGTTATTGACGCATTTATATTAATGTTAGAACGACAAGATTTATGGAAAAACGACCTTTTATCAAGCAGGTATTTGCACAACTTGCTATCTTTTTATAAGTCCCCCTTTGACGTTGCGCTGCGTGGTTCTCGTGGCCGCCGCTCGCGGCTGCAGGTCGGGAAATATTCAGAGTTTTGCCTCGCGATTATGCGGCGGAATCGCAACATTTCGAAGGAAGATATGTTTTCTGTTCTTTGCGACAAGGTAAACTATGTGAAAAGTAGAAGATGCAAATTATTTCAAGGTTAAAATGGTTGCATAGCTCCTTTAATGGCAACAACTCCAGTGCTGCCGTTTGCTGGATTTCTTTGTGCACCTGGTGTTGCCCCATAGGCCCTGAAGAGGGCTCGTAGAGCACAAATTGTGCTTCGTTTCCTAGCAAAGCTTTTCCACAGCTCGCTGCGCGTGTCAGCCATGCTCCAGCACAGACAGACTGCTCTCTGTGCATGCATGCAGAGCTGCCAAATGTTTTCCCAAGTTTGGCCAAGCCTTGCCCGAATCGAAGCACAGTTGGGCAACATCAAGCACAGCAGGGCGGTGGTCGTTTCCTCCTTCCTCTTGGGGCCTGTGCGGAGGCCTTGCCTCCCCGGGAGACTTCACACTAGAACTACACGCCAGAGAAAAGAAATTGTTTTCTTTTGCTGCTTTAACATGGTTTGCGAAGAGACTGTTTTGTCCATTTGGTGCTGCCCATCACTTGATTGGAGCAAAAAGCAGCGAGCAAGTTGATCCCAGGGCCATATCAGATTGTGCTCAGTGCATTGAGGTACAACCAATCTCGCGGCCCACGTTGGCGCCCAAGGTGATGGCATTTGAGTAGTGAGAAAAAGTTGTTTGTGCCCTAGCAATGTGTATTTGGTGTCAAAGAAGTAAAGAAATTGAGGTTCTGATCACTTCCCCCAGATCATCCGCACGGAGCACGGCGACATTCAGGTGGTCCAGGCGACGGCCGAGCAGCTGGCGCAGATGGAAGGGGATCCACGGATCCACATCCTGGCCAGTGCACAAGTGCTGAGCACAGATGAGCAGGAAGCAGACGACGACCTGCAGCCCTGACGTCTTCTCAAGTGTGCAGCATGGAGCGACAGCTGGGTGGGAAGGGCTGCAAAGCCGTTCGAGGCACTGGTGAGACCTGTTGGGTCCAGGTGGCTTCTGGCCAAATGCTGCAGACTGGCTCAGTGCATTGGACTGGAAATTGTGCTACAACTGAAAATACTCTCAAAGGTGGTACAAACATTGAGGCAATATTGTTTTTCCTCTCATCAAATTGACCATCTCCCATCTGGGCCACGAGTCCCTCGGAAAAGTATCGACACTCTCCCGTTATCCGACCCTCATTTGAGTCGGAGTGTGTTTGATGTGTGCGTGCTGCCATTTTGTTGCTTGGGGCTGCACAGCAGATAGACTGTTTGAGCAAGTAGAACAGAAAGACCATATTTGTGAGCGAGGTAAACTCACCCTGCGTGCTGAAATGAAGGTAGTGGGAGGCTGCCATCGAGACCATTGGATTACTTTTTGGAGTATCCCAGAGTTTGAGCTCTGTTGCCTTTACGAAGATAGATCCTTCTTGATCTCTAGCAAAGGAAGGGGCACCACACGAGGTCCAGGCATTGCAAGAAGTCAACACTGGTTTAATTTCTGGTAAACAAGCTGGCCAACATTAACACTTGCACGCAAACGTACAACATGCAGCTTAGGAAGGATTACCGCTCCGCCGCCTTAGTTTCCACAGGGAACACTTGGTGTCTGAGATCAGGTGAGGAGGTCGCATGACTCAAGTCCCTGGATGGACCAAATTATCACTCAATTGCATTGTTTGGCATTCCACATGTAATAAAACTGATTGTGCATCCATCTGTACATGCAACAATGCTAGTAAGGCAACCCTAGGCTCCATCCGCATCTTTCAATACACTCATTTTCAGCATCCGTTGACGCTAGCCCTGCAACTTCTTTATGAACACAGGAGAGCTTTTTTCTTCTTCTTTTTTTTTTTTTCGAAACACCAGTTTGGCAGTCACGCAGCATGCTTGAGACTCCATGTAACACAACAAACAATCATATTTATGGAGGGGGCATACACAATAGCTACGAATCTTCTACAAAATGCAGCAGGGTACTTGGGGTGGTAAAAGGCAACATTTCCATGACCAGCATGGTTTCCTGTGGCAAAAGAGTTTTTTGAGCTTGTGTTTGCTCCCGAGGGTGCTCTTTTGTCCCCACTGGCTGAAGCAGTTTGGGATCAGAATTCGGAATTGCTCAGCATTTAGTGGGGGCTTGTGAGATCGTTGACGACTCGTCCGTTGCAGTTGTGTCCTTCGGATGACTTAGATTTGGCAGACACATTCTGCGCCCATTTCTGTCTGGCCGTGATTGCGGGGTACCTGCAGCTCACTTTGGGGAGATCATACCCAGACCCATTTGTCAGCCTGCTTTTGTACACCGCCTGTGAACAAAGGTGGAGGGAGATTCCTTGGCCACCAGTGTTTAAAAAGCATTATTGGGCAAAAATAGAGATACAAACGTTCCTCGAAGTAAGCAATTCTGCCTCCATCTGTAAAAGCAGGCTCGCTGGCACATCAGTTTGACAGATGAGTTGAGAGCCTGGTAATGCGGGCAGCTCGGAAGTGGCTACAGAATCTAGAGTCTTTGGAAAAGGCGGAGAGAGTCACGTGGTGGCCGTCCGCTGGGGCATGGGAAGGCCCGCGTGGGTGCTGACCTGGTCGGGGGCCGACCAGCGGCGCTTGCGCGCTCCCCCAGACTGGGCTCCAATGCTCAGGGGGTTCATGGGGTCCGTCTTGGGCGCAGACCGGGTGCCCCTGGCATCACCCCGGGACGGGGGGCGTCGAGAGACTTGGCAGCCCGGTGCGTGAGCGAGATGCACACGTCGCCCACCGAGAGGCGTTGGCACTGGAGGCGGTAGCGCTGCAGCGATCGCTCGGGGTTGCACGAGGACCAGCCCCGGTTGAAGACAAAGAAGGGGTGCTCGACGGGCGCCTCGACCGTGACCTGCGAGAGGCCGGGGGTCGGCTGCGCCCGTTGGCACCCTTGCCTGAACCCTCACCTGAACCTGGTTCTGGCCCACGGAGAAGCTGAGCGTGGCCACCGAGTCCCCCGTGGACATCTGGAGCACCCGGCTCGAGTCGATGCGCAGGTCCCGGCTCACGTTGGCACTGGTCACAAAGTCCTCGGTGTGCAGGTCCTCCACCTTCTTCAGCAGGCCCGTGCCCAGCTGGATGATGGAGCCCTTGAGGAAGTAGGCCGGGTAGTGGAGGCCCACTCCCGGTGGGTGCATCGAAGACACGGCCAGCCGGGGCCCCTCGGCCAGCGGAATGGGCGGGGCCGACAGCGGGGCTGCGGCCAACAGCGCAGCGGGCGGCTCCACGATGCGGATGCTGGGCGGCGGGTGCAGGATGCGGTGCTTAAGACTGCCGCCCCGGTAGTAGCCGGCCGGAGGGCTGGCCTCGGGCGGGAAGGGCAGGCCCTCGGGGAAGGGACGGGCCGCGTAGGGGAAGCGGGGGTAGCGCTGGTAGGCCGGCGGCGGGTACAGGGGCTCGCGGGGTCGGAACCAAGGCAGGGGCTCGGCCCCCTCGACGGGCAGGCTCATCGGCCACTCGTAGCGGCCTTCCGAAGCACTGCGCACCTTGCGTACCTCCTCACCCGGCTCGCCCTTGCTGCACAGCACCTGGGGGCCCAGGTAGTCCGACGCCCGCAGAGACAGCATGCTGGGCACACGGTGCCCTGCATGTCCACCAGGCAGCCGTCAGAAAAGCTATATTTTGGAATCCCGAAAACTGCATTTTTTTCCACGATGCACACTCAAAATAATCAACTATAGCAGGCGTAAAAGGCTCCTCCGTTTTCGAGAAATTGCACTGCATCAACCAGACAAATGCACACACATCCCCGGAACTCTTCCCTCTACAAGTCCCCACCCTCCAGAATCTGGGCTTTTGTTCATGTTGCTAGATTTGCGAGATAATCATTTAGCTGATAATTTTTGATCCGGCAACAAGCGCACCTCAAAGTACTGTACTGGTTGCCAACATATCCATCGTAGATGTCAAATCAAAGGTGTCGTTCTTGGGTAAAAGTGCATTTAGCTTGTCCTAATGTTCCTCGTGTCTGGACCTTTCCAAGTACCGTCAGGGTCAGATTTGCCGTATTCCTTCACGCCAGCTGCTGACTTGATCTGTAGAGTCTAAAGCAAGCTGGAATTGGTCACCACTAGCCAATGGAAGCAATAGCCGCTTTACAATTGCTGCCCAAAATGAACACTTCTCTGCACTCACTAGTGCTGCCGTTGAACTGGCTGTCGTAGATGGCAGTGATGCAATAGCATTGGTGCCAAACAAATGTTTACTATGTTACATTTCACTAAAATGTGAGCAACTTGAGTCAACGTTGCACCAAAAGTTAATTTCGCTTTCTCAGTTTTGAAACTAACTGTCCAGGCTCCACTACACTGTCGAATTGTTGCAGTAAGATTGTGCAAAGTTTTGAAACTTGGTAATGGCTTTGAATAGTGCGATTTCATCTTTGTATCACACGCCGACAATACTCTGGACGTCTGCAGTATTTCTTGGGGCGAGTTCTCACTGCAAACTAGTCCACTGCAGAAAAGCGACGACCGTGGAGCAGACATCACAACTCGGCATCTCTCGCTTCACTGCAACGCAGTCTGCATGCTTAGTGGAAAAACACTCCCACAGTGGGACGGTGCATGCGTCGGGTATTGAAAAACTAACTTACCCTAAATAAAACTGCAGCTTGTGTGTATGATATGTATTGCGATATTCCCACGAGTTGTGTGCATCGTCAATGATGTTTTTTTTTGTTTTTTTAATAGGAGGTTTAACACAATTGTGTGTGATGAGGTGAAACTGGTCAAACAATCATTTAGTTAGCTAGTCTCCATTGTTTGAGGGCAGAGTCAATAAAGTTTAAATTAAAATGAAACTAACTTTAGCAATGTCCTCTTTTATCGGGAGGGAAGCCTGGCCAGAACAGATTGCCCACTGCTGCGAGAGAGGACCAGATGGCACCCCGATGGCGGGCATTCTCGGATAATCCAGCTACACTTTGAGGGGAAACAGTGACATTTGCTCGTGTGCCTCATAATTGGTTTGTCTCCAACAGGCACACTAACTAATAATCCAACTTGCAGGTAAAAAAAAAAAAATTTTTTTTTCTCCACAAAATTACTGCAGTTTTAAATTTGGTCCTTAGCATTTCATGTACTCCAATAGAAATACTTATGGACTTGTTTCTACTAGAAGGTGGGCAATGGCATAAAAATACACAGAGGGAATCGAACGTATCGATCAGCCCACCTTTGACCTGGTCTAAAAAGGGCTGGTGATCTGAGCGAGCCTGCACAGGCTGCTGCCACAAGACTTTTACGCATAAAAACCACACCAAGCAGTGGACATAACTTGGTTTTGGAGGCACTTGTTGACGGTCTCTTGGAAAAATTCTGAGCTGGCACAGCCGTGTGGCAAGAAGGCATGTCATGTCATGGAGCCTATTTCCACACAACTATTTCTTCTGTCCATGTTCCCTCCAAAGCATGTGCCTCCAAAACGACGTTGGAACTCTTCTCTAAAAAGGGGAGAGTCCGGCAGTTTAATACTACCCATGTTACGGATTTAATACTACCCATGTTACGGATTAAAAAAAAAAAAAAAAAAGGCGTGGGATGGCAAAAAAAAAAAAACACTTTTTGTGTTAGGCTCATCAAATCATGAGGTGCAGGAGAAAACCAGCCTTCTGTGTCAAATCCTTATTTCTAACTCTCTTTGTTCGCGTTCCGCCCATTGAAAAGCGTGCGGGAAGTGCCTCAGCACACACCTCTTATCGCTGCGCCACTTTCGCAGCAAAAAGGCCGCTGCTTTCATCACCATCACCATGGCAACGAACGCCGAATTACCTATCGGACAGCGCGTGTATCACTTGGGAACGTGTGAACCCACCCCTCCGCCTGCGTTCACGCCGCTTTGCGGCGAGAGTCTGCGGCTGCTCATTACAGAACTATTAAACTTTGGCTAGCAGACGGCGTTCGGGAATCGGCGTTCGTTGTTATGGTGACTGCGATGAAAGCAGACGGCCTTTATGCTGCGGAAAAACACGGCGGTTCCAGGTGCGTGCTGAGGCCCTTCCTGCATGCTTTTCAGTGGGCGGAACGCGAACAGAGAGTTTGAAAAAGGACTTAAAAGGGTAGTGCAACGGTTTTAATGGTGAAAGAATTGCCAGTTTGCATTTTTTTATATCGTTTATACAAGCCCAAGTGACAAAAACATGTCACTTTTCTCCGAAAACTGCTATTCTGCTGCGTAATCACAAGGCAGAAAACAAATTATTTGCCGATCTGCAGCCGCCTCCGGCGGCTACGGGAACTAAAATGACGGCGTCTCTGGGGGTACGCGAAGTCAACAAACCGTGTCCCCCTCCACTGCTATACTCGCCGTCAGCCCCGTGGCGAACCGGTCCTTTGTGTCCATCGCTCGCCGCGACCTTTGACGAGGCTAATCCTTTAAAAGTAGACAGTCGCGGAGGAAGCGGCTGCGGTCTCTGAAAAGAGGGCCCAAGGGGAAACCACGTGAACACCCAGAGCATGTCACTCGAAAGTCGACGTGGAGAGTTGAGAGGCACATCGACATTCGATTTGTTTCATATTTTTTTAGATAAGAACTAGCACTCGCAAGAAAATGCGGTTTTCTGTTTTCCCTTCCATAAGTGACTCAGATTAATTTCCGCAGTTAATTGGCCAAAGTCTGTAAAATCGTTGCACTGCCCCTTTAATGCAGAAGGCTGGTTTTCTCCAACGCCTCATAATTTGACAAGCCTCACACGAAAAGCAATTTTTTAGACCGGAGTTTTCAGATAGTTTTTTTTTTACAACATGGGTCGGAAGTATCAATGTGCCGTAATCTTTCCCTAGCCTCAGCCAGGCACTGCAGCAGAGCAGAATTTGAGTCTCCGCCGAGGGAGGATCGCTGGCCGAAGTAAACTGGGGATGGTCTAGCTACAGTGGTACCAAGTACAGTCATGTCTCATTACTCTGGACACCTTGGCTCCGGAGAAAAGTCCATGGAACTCGGACTCTAGGAAAAACAAGCAAATTGAAGTTACGGCATGTGATTAACCAAGTAATTATTTGAGGAGAGGTACCCAATGATTGGAAACTAAGTAAAATGAGACTAATATATATAAAGGCAAAGGAAACAAAGACAGCATTAAGTCATATCGCCTGATAATGGTAACTTCAGTTTTATACAGATTAGCTATGGAGATAGTAAAGCGTAGAATGGAGCAATGGACAGAAGATGGCAAAAACTGGGCGAGCTCCAAAATGGATTCCGAAGAGATGGTAGAAGACTGGAAGATAACTTATTCGTCACCACTCAAATGTGTAGAAATGGCAATGAAGAACCAAACTCCGTCTATGGTTAGCTTATTTGGACATCAATGAGGAGCGTACGATAATGTGAGCCAGGAAAAACTCTGGGGCCAGCTGAAGGAGTATAATTTAGATACAAATTTGGTTAGGTTTCTTCAGCAGGTGTACACAGACAATAAGGTAGTCATAACATGGGAAGTAGAAACTACACAAGCTGCAACAATAAAAAGGACTCTGGCAGGGCTGTCCACTGTCACCTCTGCTCTTCATGATATATCTCAGTAAAATGGAAAAGAAATTAGAGCAGTGCAACTTAGGTTTCGATGCGAGTTATATGGAAGGAGGGAGAAATGTAGGACAGGTAATACCAGGACTGATGTATGTGGATGACATAGTACTCATGGCAGATAACCAGGATACATTACAGGAACTAGCTGGAATATGTGGAGAGCAAGGGGACACCTTGGGGATGAGTTTTAGTAGTAACAAGTCTGGAGTAATGGTGTTTAACGATCAAAAGAGGGAACCCCTGAGGGTACAAGACGCTGTAATAGACCATGTAGGAAAATACATATATCTGGGAGTCTGGCTCAATGAGGGAAGGAAATATCTAGATGAACACGAGGAGAATATAATTAGAAAAGAAATTCATCTATTGTGAAGCTCAAGGCACTATGGAACTATAATAGATATGAAGTGGTCAGAGATATATGGAAAGGAGTGATGGTACCAGTACTGTCTTTTGGCAATGCAGTGCTGTGCATGAAATCGGAGGTTCAATCAGGATTAGAAATTCGACAAAGAAGCGTAGGCAGATTGGCACTTGGAGCACATGGAAAAACACCAAATGAGAGAGTACGGGTGGACATGGGATGGTCGTCTTTTGAAAGCAGGGAGGCAATTAGTAAGTTGAAATTTGAACAAAGGTTGACCGAAATGGATGATACACGGTGGGCACGGAAGGTATTCAAGTATTTATACATGAAAAGTTTAAACACAAGATGGACAAGCCAAACCCGAAAGCTTACATTTAAATATCTACACACTGGTGATGGGGCTGAGCAGACTACTCCAGAAAAAAGGGGTGAAAGAGGCAGAGAAGAAAATGTGGGAGGGAAGAATGCAGGAGAAATGAGCTCTGACAGTGTACAGGTCACGAAAACAGGACATAGGAAAATGTGTTTGACAATTCACTGGGAAGTTCTTTGCTGTTCGAGGCGAGAACGGGAGTTTTGAGGACGAGGACGTATAGGGCTTAATTTCAGGAGACGGACACATTATGTGCCGCTTGCCATAATGATAGCGAGACACTAGAGCACTTGGTTTTGAAGTGCACGGGGCTTTGCCCTGCCCTGTCTGAAGGGGTAACTGATTTGGCCGGGGCCCTGGGTTTTACTGGGAAGGATGGAAGGACAGAAGAGAAAAGGATTACAGTGACAAAGAGGCGATTAGAAGATTGGTGGAAATTATCTAGGGAAAATTAAATGATGGACAACTAACTAGCACAGCTGGGGCCACAGACGGGACAGAGGAAAATTGGGACACCCCCTTGCGTAGCTCCGGCCCAAAGTCTCAACACTGTCTGCCAGTGGGTCCGGTGCTGGGGTAACGCCGTTTGACCAGAGGAAAATTGGCGACGCCCTCGCCGGGGGAAGAGGCAGAGGGGTGACGTTTTTAGTTTTTTGCCCGATCCCCGAAGATCATCCTGGTGATAGTTAGGGGGAGAAAATTGGTCTTAGAAGGGTGGGAGGAATCATTTAAAGTTTTTGTCTTTTTAGACTTGGGTTTGGTGGCACGAGCTACCGCCCGTTACAAAGGATATAACCATTAACATCCATCCATCCATAATAATGAATAAAAAGCAACCCACAAGAAACTTGTGAAAACAAATGTTGAGCCTTTCATGTGCATAAACGCTTTGTAGTCTTACCTAAAACTAAGACACCCTAGCTCGAAGGTCCAGGAAATCAATGGCTTGCGCTTTATGCGGTCTCTGGCCACTTGTGCTTCATGCCTAATATTGTCTTCCCACTTTTACTCTTGCGACTTGCGAATGTTCTTCAGATTTGTCCTCCGTGGCCATAAAACACGTAGGAAGGACCTATTTGGATGGAAAGCCCTCCCTAAAAATCGTACCACTGTTCAGAGCCCAGGTCTTATCTCAGGAAGGTCAACAGAGAATAGTCAAGCTCTGTTACCCAAAAGGTTCCTTTTTCTTTGGGGGTTTAGAAGCTGGTGTTCATAATGAGACGAAAATACATTTACCCAGTTGGCTCCCAAACTGGTCGTCCATAGCCTAGGCTGTGGGCTTCTCTATATTAAAGGGGCGGTGCAATGATTTACGGACATTGGCCAATTAACTAAGGAAATTAATCTGTGTCACCTATGGAATGAGAAACAGAAAAGCATATTTTCTTTCAAACGCTAATTTTTATTAAAAAAAAAAAGAAATGAAGGTCAAAGTGCTTTTCAACTTTCCACGTCGCCTTTCGAGTGACATACTTTGGGGGGATTGCGTGATTTCCCCTTGGGTTCTCTCTTCAGCGACCCCAGCCGCTGTCTCCGCGATGGTCGACTTTTAAAGGATTAGCATCGTCGAGGGTCGTGGCGAGCGATCGACACAAAGAAAGTTCGCCACGGGGCTGACGGCCAGTGAAGCAGCGGAGGGGGTCAGGTTTTTGTTGACTTCCGCATATCCCCCAGAGATGCTGTCATGTAGTTCCCAAAACCGCCACACGCAGCTGCATGCAGATCGGCAAATAATTCGTTTTTTTATTTGTGGTCACGCAGCGGAATGGCAGTTTTTCGGGGCAAGATGACGCGTTTTTGGTCACTCGTGCTTAGATAAACAATATAAAAAATACAAACTGACAATTCTTTCAACATTAAAATCATTGCACTACCCCTTTAATGAGCAAGAATTGTATGGGAAAAGGTTGGTCCCTACCTATGCAGTGAGGCATCCATCCTTATTAATGAGGCACTACTAGTCTCGGCTAAGCTCACTTCTGGAGACGGCCGCATCTGTCTGATCAGATGCCCACGCACTCTGGAGCCTAGTTTGAGCACCCATGAATATGAAAATTGCAGTAGCCCCGTTTTGGCCTCACAAAAATCAGCATTATCTGCAAATTTGTGCATGCTCAAATGGAGAGAGAAAGAAAAAAAAGCAGCTCGAGGAAGCTGATCATAAAAGTGGAGTGCACGCAGTGTCGGTGCTCGCGGTTCAGTCAAGGACCACGAGACGGTGGTGGTTGGAGGTGGCCAAAGGAGTTTCTTCCCAAGGCTGCACCGACACGGCTGTTGTCGGGGCCACTCGAGACCGGGCGTGAATCAGTGGCTCTGCCCCACCGCTGGCGAGATAAGCCAATTGGATAAGCCTGCAAGCCCCGTGCATAGCCCCCGAGCAAAACGGCACTTTGACCGCTCAAATTGGCCTTTGTCAGTGAGTGGCGATTATTCGCATTGTATTCACACTGCTACTCTTCTTCCCAACAAAGTGTGAAACAAAAGCTACCTCGTGTTTCTAGTCAAAATTTTCTGGGGCGTCTATCGATTGGCGTTTCCAGGCAGACAATTCCTACGAGGGTCATGGTCAAAGCAAATATGTTTTGCCATACAGAGTGTGATAAACGCTGACACCTCTGTTCTAAGCACACACTTAGACTGCCATTTCGGGAAAGAAATGTGCCGGGAAAATTTCCTCACTAATGCATATCTCAGCAACTAATTTTGCCACATTGCACACCCTCATCAACTGGCTGATTTTGTTTGTTCCATGCAATGTAAAGAAGAAATGCTGCAGATTGAAATCCCTTTGGATGAGTTGGCATGTGTACTGCACTGGCTGCATTTCAAGGGAGGAAACCAAGCCAGCTGCTGGGGTGCTATTGCAAAGCAAACCTGAAAGCAGCATGCTTCCACAGTGCTTCGCCATTTTGGAGACACACGGATGCCGACCCAGCTTTCGACTTTCTCCAGTTAAATGTGTTTTCGCATCAATTATGTTTTCAGATTGAACTATTTGCCTCTTGAGGCCCTTGATGCATGTAGCTCGTTTGTTGAAAAGCAAGTCTGGGACAGGTTGTTTTTCGCAACACACAACTTGCGAATGCATCAGTGAGGATGCCGCACAGGCCGAAATTCCTAGGCCCAGTTGGGACAAAAGCTCCCACCAAATGTTCTGCAGTTGATAAGGGGGCATTCTGGTTTGGCTACTCCACTCCAAGTGAGCCAAATTCGCAAATTTCATAAACAGATTGTGATTACTGTATGCAAGCACTAATAATACAACTTACAAATATTGTAAATGACGCAATTTTCGCAAAAACCGAATTCTTGGGAATTTTGCAACTAATATTTTGAAAAATACCGGAAATATATTACCTGAACGAAATTACGGTCAGTGCACAGGCGAGCTGGTGGAAGTTTAGCATGATGATTTTAACCAGAGACGGGCAGGAGGAGGAAACATTTTTTTAGAGTGGAAGAGAAAGTAACGGACAGAAGGCGTCTCTAACTTGGCTGAGTTAGACGCTAATTTCCCCTCCTGTCCGTGTCTCGGGTTGAAATCATGATATTACCTTGCGGTGACTGATAGTTAAGTGAAATTTTGTGCCTGCAAAATATTCCCGAAAGCCACACTCGAAAAGGTCTGCAAAATACTCAGCCTATGAAAATAGTCGCTTGCAGTAAGCTTTTCTCGTCTGTTTTCAAACTAAATTGATGCTTTTGCGAGTGAAAAAGTGCCAGACAACTCGGCGTACTACTTCGCAGTGCATCTACTTAATGGCACTGCTCTAGGCGCTGAATTTTGACGGGAATATTTGAGTCATTTCGAGAAAATAAAAAGTAGTCTTATTTTGGAGAGCTGCAGATCAGAAAGTTTGAGCAATCGATTGAGTGTGCGGAGCCTAAGACACTTGGATTAATGAGAAATGCGGTTAGTGTGATGAAGTGTCGCAGCAATCTAGGGGTGGCTCATTCAGAGGGGGTTGAAAATTCCGACACACTTTATTGTTGCCAGAGACCCAGCGGTGCTGGCTAGATTGGCCCCCTTGATGACTCCACGGACCAAGCTCTCCCATTGCATTGGAAACTTTGATGACCAGTGGCGCATTGAAGGGTATTTGAAATGAAGGATTAGTAATTTGAAGGAATTGCACAGCGGTTGACAGTTTAATTTCAGAAAGGATGGATCAACAGAGATGGCACTACTAGCTATAAGGAAAAAATAATACAAATTTCTGCGAGGTGCATTTATTGATTTTACATCGGCCATAATATCTACTTCGGAATTCTGCTGCATTTGTGAGTGGCCTCCGGCATCGTACTTGATATGTCTGTATCAATCAAAGCAGCTCGATTGAAAAAATATCTATGAAATGCCAAACATGTAGCAAAATGTATCGTGCACAGATAACACTGGTAATGCTGGGTACATGGAACCAGGGCATCAATGAGATACTTGAAGATCCATGAGCCTCCTTTCAGTTGCTCTACCATACCAGTCGTGCACTGCAGAGCAATTCCGTGCAATGTGGACAAGTGAAAAGTGGGGGCATCATTAGTGACAACTTTGTACAAGAGTGCCGTTTCCTTCTCAACCTATTTGTCCTCCAAAAGCAAACAGCAGCGTGTATGCAGTGTTATGGGGGAGTACTTTGGGGAAACCTTTTAAGAAACTAACAATAGCGAGGTGACCGCTTTATCAGCGGATTAGCTGTTCCCCTTCGGACCAACAAGTACCTGGGAAAAGTATGCATTTGATCAAGGTGCCTTACATTTGTCTACCACTATCGTCAGGTCTATGAACTGATTCTCAGTCATTTCCACTCTTATCTTTTTTTACACTGCTGTAGAGAAAGAAGGCATGGCTCCAAATATTTCTGGAGGGGTGCCCCCAGCCAGCCATAAATGTGTGCAAATGGCACCCTTGTGTTCAAGGATAACTGCAGTGCAAACAGCCCAACGGTAAAATGTGCCAAATCCAAGCACCCGACTAAAAAAAAAAAAACGCGGAACTGTGCGTCCCTTGGCCCAACGTCTTTGCGCAGTGTTGGGGAATGCCACTGACAGTGCTGTCCAACATCACGTGAACACTGCTCCATGTTGGCTATGTCACAGTTCCATCGAAGCAAACAATTTACCAATGACTTGACACAAGCAGAACTTCGACGCTTCCCACCTCGTGCTGGTTCTTTTTCATCCACCGAACCAGTTCTTGTAAGAAGCCTCTGTCCCAGAACCCGAGCCGACCAACACCTTTGGAGAAGTTTTCGCAGGGTCGGCCTTGCCTCCAGAAAGCCCAGATGAGAACCGTACGGAGAGCTTCTACGTCGAGTAGTACTTATGCCGCTAGCAAAACGAGCCGTTGTGAGGGGCAAAAGCTTGACTCAAAGTTCTGCAATGCTAGCAAAACGAGCCGTTGTGAGGGGCAAAAGCTTGACTCAAAGTTCTGCAATGTCCAAACTCCACCATCAATGCAGTAAGCACACTCCCGAGCTCCACTTGAACGGCTTTTAGAGCGTCTCGGTCCATGTCTACATCCGACAGACAAGCGTTACGGCTGCTGCCATGGCCTACTCCACCAGTTTTTCAGCTACCCTAACTCTCAATACCTGGACATTACTCTTCCCGCCATTTAGTATCTCTAAATGCAAAAGAGCTACTAAGAAGACTGCAAATGCAGGCGATGCCGAAACCGACATCCAAACTCCAGTGGCATGACGTATTTGGAAGGCACCTGCAGCAGTTTAGAAAAACAGGACCTCGGACAACATTTTTGTGCTTCCAGGCAAGTGCTCAAATGAGCTTCCAGAGCATTAAATTTCACACCACTAAACGTGTTGCAATCACTTAGGAACAAGTTCTAACAGCTAAACAGTGAACCTGTGTCTGCCGCTGGCATCACATTTGCAGAGTTGCCAGCAGAGACTCAGTTGAAAAACAAAAAACAATGAGGTGCAGAAAGATCATTTTAAAATGAAATTTGAGTTACTTGTCGAGCTATACTGATGTGTTGAGCCAATTTAAAGACAAAAGTACCCCTTCAGCACATGCAATTGCCAGCTTGTTGATTGCTGCGCCTGTAGACAAGCTTGCAATTGTGTCTACTACATCGGACAAGTTGTGTGACGTGGGATGAAAGCCAGAGAGTAGTAGCCCTGTGCAAGATTGTTTGCACAAGAAGGAAGAGCGCACCTTCTGAAGCCTCCCACAGGGCTACACACAACCTAGGCTAAGAATGCAGTACATGCTCATTGCCTTCTATGGTGCTTCGGAGCCTTGTTTGCAACAGAACTAGGCCACAAGGCTGCACGCAGGACAGCTGCCGACAGCTTTAAACCATAGAGTTATTATTAATCTACTCTAGAGGTTCAACTTGTGCTAGTGTCTATGCGACTTCATGGAGGCAAATTGAAGCAGACAGCAACCAGTCCACTTTTGCGGTGCTCCTGTGCAATCATATGGGAAAACGCGCATGCATTTTGTCTCTTCGCCGGAAAATAACATGGAACACTTTTATTATTTGGGTCGCACCAAATAGTATGTACCTTTATTAACATTGTAAAAGTGCAACTGCTTTAGTTAGCACATTTTTCTTCATCTGTGAACAATGTTTAACTTCGCTATATTTCGGGCCCAAACCACTGTTCCACAACAGGTGTAAAAACGAGCAACGATTCTAAGCAAAATAACGATTGAAAAATATATATATTTGCGGCGGGCAGGCAGGCCTGCCGGTAGTGTGTTTTGCCAAGCAGCCTTTATCGGGCACTTGTTCTCAAAGATTTCGAGCGGTAAGTGATGTTTTGAACGTAGAACAACCATATTCGCGCAGTGCAGAAAGAAAGCAGTACTTATTGAAAACATGACTATATTACGTGGCCTTCAATTTATTTTGATCGTACAGGCACAGGGAGTTACTGACCCAGTGTTACTGCGCAGTTCTTGCCGTCTTAATTTTCCAGATGTCCTTTGTCCGTTTGCCACGTATATCCCCCATACTGAAAAGCGTCGATGTCATGTTCGCACTAACAGTTGTCCGACAGTGCACATAAATACAAGTATTAAGTCGTTTTGCACAGTTTTTAATGCAATTAATTTGAAAAGAAAACATCCTAACTGACCAATTATTTTGTCTGCCTGACTGAGAAATGTTCCAAGCTACCTAATACGTACGAATTATTCGGGATCATTGATCTCTATTATAGGGGGCTGGATGGTGCATTCAGCAACCAGGTATGAAGCCACCGTAAGTAAGCGGTGCTTGTCCCGGAAGTGAGCGCTTGCCCTTTCCAAGTGCTGGATCGAGAAGTGTCAAGGGCGCTGGATTTTCACTTGTTCCCTCAAGAGAGCCTTCTTGTTGCGCAGTAAGAGCGCACGCACACCCGAGAAGTATCATGGGAAGCCATTCAATGTAAACATTTTGAGATTCTAGTTGATCAAGTGTGCATATGTCCGAAGTTCAAATGCCTCATCTTCGGGATTTAATTCGGAGCATGATTATGAACACGTATTCAAAGACGCCGGAAAGTACGGACCAAAACATTGATTGAATGCACTAGGAAGCCCAGCAGACGCCAGACTTCTGGGACAAGCATCAAACTTCCGGTGGCTTATCTTGCGCCCTGCTCGGAGAGCGGCTATGCGCCATCCAGCCCCCTAGAATAGAGATCGGTGTTCGGGATTATTTGCTCTGATAATCGAACGCAGGGAGAAAATGCACTCATTTTTTCCCATAGAAATGCATTACCGGAAGTTGGTTTTTGACTGGTTGCTGTCTGCTTCAATTTGCCACAGCACACTAGCGCCAGTTGAGCCTCTAGTGTACATTTTAATAACTCTGCCGTGTATCAGCACAACTTGTTGCCAAGACTACGGCATCCCCAGCATATGCTCAGACACACTTCAAAAAGCAATAAATTTTTTTTTGTTTTTTCGCAACTTTATATATAGTCTACATTTACTTCGCATTCAAATGTATCTGCACTGCAGTGCAAACATGCTTTCTCATTTCTGTTTTATTGTCGCGAATGTAGAGCTCAAACTTACCAGAACACAGGAATGCATCATTGCAGGGGGACCACAGGTCTCCTTTTAGACATGTTTCAATATTGTTCAGCTCGAGAGCAAAATCGCTTTTGAGCACTCGGAACCTACAGCTGAGATGAACATCATGACAATTCCCAAGACAACTTTGCAGGCCAATTGAAAGTGTCGCTGATGCAGGAATGGTTTAATTAGTACCAAAGGTGTACAAGTTTTATGCAGGAATAAATTAACTTTCGAGATGGAAGTGAATCTACTAGAATCGAATGGTACTCTTAAAACTGTTCCATGTCACCGCACAAATCGGCGGTACTTTAGCAGGGATTCTTCCTTAGTTGACGTAGCAGCAGACGACAACAGGCTCCCTTGGCGCTGCGATACATCGGTCCTTGCCAAGTTCGCGTTGCTCTGCGCTTCGTTTCGCCTCGCGCGGATGTCTCCCCCGTAAAACTTGTGTGGTCCGGAGCTTTCCGAGCTCACCGACAGCGCAAGTGTCGAGTTAAAGGTCCAAGCACGGCAACGGACCTCCCTAGCACGACGGCAAGCAGGGCAGGCACCGGCCGCTTTGTGCGTCGCAAAACAATGCCCAGCTGGCGTCCCGTTGCAAGGTCACGCGAAGACGATGTGTGCGGCAAGAAGGGAAAGACGCGCACGACGTCCGAAAAAGCAAAGCATGCAGCTCCCCTTCGGTTTCGTGCTCATCCCGGTCGCATTCCAGGAAGGCATGCAAGGCAGTGGACCAAGCGCCGACGACCACAGCAGACGACTGGCTGTGTACAAAAGGGCGACCAAAGGCGGCACCGGGAGATGCGCGCGTCGCTTTGATTCGCCAATTCAAATGCCGGATTCCATGACGGTGGGACACACCAACGCGCATTCCGGACTGCGCTTTCCGACGGATCCCTTTCCGAGCCACGTTATTTTAGGTCGGGAAACTGACGTCAGAGCAAACGCGTTTTTGAAACGATGCCAAGTGGTTTCGAAGCCAGATGGACACATCTGGGCGCAGGCGAAATCCACGACATGTTTGCTCGGCGGGTCGGCCGCGCCTTTCGATTGCTTCTACTCACCTCGTTGTCCCGGAGCCGTGCAAGGGACAACTGTGGCATCCAAAAGGCAGTCTCAGCAGCTCGCCAACAACCGTCGACTGTCGGTTCACCGGTGAGGCACGACGGCGAGCGCCGCCAGCATCGCAGCCTTCCGAGCCAGCCAAGCAGTCGCGATCAAGTGGAGCAGCGCGCCTGCCGGCCCTGCCGGTGTCGGAACTCCAGCCTCGGGGTAGCAGACGACGACAAAGCGGCGGAGGGGTGGCAGAGGTCGGTCGGTTGGTCGTCTGCTCTCCGCCCTCTCCCACCCGGAGCAGACGATGGGAAGCGCGGAAGCGCCCAGCACAAGCAAAGGCACAACACGGCACGCAACCCTTCTCTCCAACTGCCCCGGGATGTTGTTGCTTGGTTGGACGTGGGCGAGAGAAAGTAGTGCGCGCCCACGTGCCACTCCGCCGGCACAGCGGCGGCTCCTTCTTTCGGTCCCAAGGTCACGGGGCGAGGACGACGCGGGAAGGAGGCGAACTTGCCGACTTGCCTTCACTTGCTCCAGACAGCACGCGGCGCGCTACTGTAGCGTTGCGCCAGCTCACGTCAAAGCAGAAAGGACGCGTTGTCCCGGGAATTTCCCTTTCCTGCCGCGGAGAGGGGCGCGCGGGCGAGCCAACAACAGCCGCCGCAAAACAGCGCGCATTCACAGTGCATCGTCCCCCGCAGCCGGGCAGACTACCTGGAGCTTGGGCAGCTTGGGCCACCTTGGCTTGGGTTCCCTCCGCTAGGTGCTATGCGTGCTGCTGCGCGTTGTGCACTCCACCGTTGGCCGTAAAATGGTAGCAGGCCGTGCTAGCCGGCGGACTACGCTCCCCGTTGCTGTTGCCTGTGGTGGTGCTCGGGCGAAACGGGCGCCGTTCGTTGACACTTGGGTTGCTCGCTCTCTCTTTTTCCTCTCCTCGTCGCCTTTGTGTCACTACGTGAACAGATTGCCCGCTTTTTGCTCTTCTCTCGCACTCTTTTTCTCCCTTCTCGGGGAGCTAGCAGAGCTTACCTCAGTAAAAAGTAACGAATTGGGGAGTTTTTGTAGACCGTTTTTCCAGCTCCGCTACGCTCTCCGATACGAAGACGTCACTACTGCGCATGCGCGGTGCCAGCCTTGCCTGGAGAGTCCCGGATCTCGTTGCGGGACAGTGAAAACAATCTACAACTTGTTGTTTATACCTTTATTTAAGACATAACTGTACAGAGATGTCTCAGGGGGCATGGCAAAAGGCATAAATGCCTCGGACGGGGGGCCAGCAGCTGGTAGGATGCGAGCAGACGACGCGCTATGTGAAAGCACGGAGTGGCTATGTTTGTTCGAATCTGCACCGATTAAAAACGGTTTATTTATTAAAGAAACGCGTATAACTTTTGTGAGTGATCTTTCTAATGAATAACAGCGCCTCGGAGTTGCTTTTTACATAAGAAAAACTTCAAAAATGTTCAAAAAGAAGCCTCGAGCTTCGCATTACACTTTGCGTGGCGTGCGTCTAAGCTATTCACATCAGATTTTTCTTTTTTCATATCTGATGAGGGCTGTTTGTAGAAAAAGGCTTTGCATTCACCAGCGTAAGTGACGTGCTGTCTTCTTAGCGCGCACACAGTTGTGTTGCAAAGCGCCGCACACTTGTTTGAGCTATTCATGGACCTTGCCGATACCGACGTTTTTATCCAAGTAGTGACTCGACAGTTGCTGCCGAGCAAATGATTGTCTGCACTGACGCTTAGCTCCTCCCGAATCGAATACATGGTGAGGAAGTTTGTCACATCGCGACTTCTGCTCGTTTTGTAAATTCAATTGTTGGCCATGGCCCGGCAAATTGAGGCGATTGATTAATTTGTTCTATCCTATTTTTTCCAAGGATTGTTTACACATCTAAAATCGCTCGCTGAGAAGCGCATCACGCATTGAGCGCGAAGCAGCATGTACGACGAAACCGTCCGATCCGACGTCCGATCAGGACAATGCGACGGTCGGAGGCGTGGGTTTTCAACGCTCTCGGTGCTACGAACACCCTCGCCCCCCAAGGTCATTCCGGCAGTCCGCACGTCGCATCTGGACGGTTTCATCGTACATGTGCTTCGCGCTTTGTGCTCATTTGGGTCCGCAAAAATCAGCAGAACCCATCCTTTGGGAATGATTATCTACGTTAATGCGAATAGCATCAAACGGTGCGGAGTTACGCGCGTTCGTCAGGTGGCCGGCACACTCTAGATACGCCAGCCCACTCTTGAGGCGATTCTAAATTTGTTGACACTTTCACAGCCCTGCGCACGATCTCCGCAGCCCAGCACGTGCGTTTGTGTCACTTAGGAAGGCGAGCAAAGCACGCGCCATACGCACAAACACTCAAAATGGTACCGACCAGACTTTCTGGCGTCTCAGCTAGTCTCAACCAACGGTACTCTAAACGGTTGTTTATATCTTTACCATAGGACGCGCTTTACAGCGCTGTCACAGCTACCGGTGCGCGCGCGTTCCATGCACGAGGGCTCATTCCGCTCTCGTGAGGCTGAGCACGGCCGCTACATCACCCTCTCCCGAGCGCGGGAGAGGTGCATGGAACGCGCGCCACCGGTAGCTGTGACAGCGCTGTAAAGCGCGTCCTATGGTAAAGATATAAACAACCGTTTAGAGTGCGTTGAATGACTGCCTTCATAGCTCTGTGGTTAGCGCGTCTGCCTGCTGATCAAAGGGTCAACGGTTCGAATCCCAGCCGGCGCCGGTCTTTTTTATTTATTTATCGACCCGCGGCGTAAGAGGTTAGATAGCCAGATAGATAGATACATAGACGAAAAGTGCGTGAAGTAGCCAAAGAATGCTATTCGCATTAAAACATACAAACGGTAGTAATTCATAGCAGGTGTATTCCTCATTTTTGGGGGACGCTGAAATGTCACCGACTTATTAGATTTAAGACTTCGATCGCGAGGGATCTCGCACGTTTCGCGTCGACCGGGTAAATTAGCAGGGATTTGGCTGAAACGACTCCGGAAGCCAGCCACCGCTTCTTCCTGCCAGTTGTTTTGAGGAAATGTTCGTTACTGGTTTTCAAAATTCAAAAAGGAATCCAGTACTCACGGAACACATTGAAACCAACAGAATACGCAAGTCGTGTTCACCGAAATGTTGACTACACACGCGAGAGGTTCTTGAATTTCGCGTTCTTATTTTGTATTTGATGAGGCATTCCTTTCTTCGTTTTATTTTGTCCGAATCATAATTTAAAGAAATACACCCTATTTGCCGTGGTAGATGTTGTAGTCGGAAAAAGCGCTGGATATTCTATTTTCATCATCCAGCTTTTGTACTGAGGTACAGAGAACAGCACACCATGCCATCCGAGCGCTCTAAAACTGCGACGCCTCAACGCGAAAGTGTTTGCTGGCACGACTACCCGTGCCACGTGCGGTTTCGAAGCTGTGGTCACAGTGCTGATGCAACAAACGGAAGCTTGCTAACGACCCTGCCCATACAGCACGCCGAGCTTGAGGCGCGCTACCAGCCGAGGGATCAGAGATCTGCGCGGGCTGTCCTACCCGTGAGCGTCTCAAATGATGACGACCTGCCCGCGCCGCCTCTGTGGTCTGCTAATGCAAGCGTCCGATTGGAACAGCCGACGAAGGCTCTCACCAGCTGTAAAGCGCTAGATTCGCAGCCTATTGTTCGCGAATCGGTCGCAGGAGAGAATCGCGACCGCCAAATTTCGCGAATTCCAGATGCCATGGAGACATTCTTAAAGATCGAAATTTTCGCGTGCTAGCAAATTTCGCGAAAATTTTCCAGTTCGCGAACTTCGCTTGAAAATTGGGGCTCGCGAGACTTGTTAAGAAGGTTTTACAGTATGTCCATCTCCAAACCTAGGGGAGCGTTTATGGCCGCGACGCGGCCAATTCGCACGCGGGGGTCGGCATTTTGGGTCGCCCTCACTCACCCTCACCTATACACACCACTAAGCCCCCTCACTCCCCGCCCTCACAGCTTCCTCGCCCTCGGCAACCTCACCCTCGCAGCTGCGCTCACCCTCATGTAAGTCACACTCACCTTCGGCCCGTCGCCCCTGCCCCGCCTGGGGAACCTCACGCCGGTCATGAGTCACTCCTTGCCTGCGCGCCCGGCACATACCCACGCGCCCGCACCTCGTGGCCCTCGCCGCCGCTCACCCTCACTTCCTCGCGGGCCCTCACGCACGCGCCACCGCCCTCCATACTCTCGGGCCCCTCACGCACTCCATGGCCCTCGCCCTCACACCCTTGCGCGCTCACCTGCCCCTAACGCACTCACGCATACACCACCTAAGGAGAAGGCCAGCACTGCGCCTCCGGTGACGTGTCACGGCGGCGAGCTGACGGGCGCCAGCCCTTGCGCTATGAGCTGAGCTGAAGAGCGCCGGCGCATCCGCTTTAGCGTCGTAGCAACGCGACAGGTGTCCTTACTTATTTTTGTGAGCTAACTGTAAAGCTGTCGAACGTCGAGTGATTGAAAGAACCAATTTTAGAACACAGGAAAATTGTTATAACCTACAATTGTTGTAGTAGAAATACAAAGAAAGTGAAAGTATCTTGAGACAGATGTGTTCTTTTTAAGCGATAAACTTTGGGTGGATGTACTCGTTATCTCTGAACGACATGGGAGTTGTATAAAAAATAAAAAAGAAATCCCTATGAAATGGCAATAATCGAAGTGGTAGGACCAGATAAAATGAACTAAAGTAACAATTCGATTAAATGAGTGCAGAGACTATTCATTTTATTGAATTTTATTCGCCTCAAAAGGCGACCAAGACGCATTGTCGGGGGATTCAAAATAAAGAAAAAGAAAAAGTAATTAAACATAAAAAACGGGGCCACCAACCAAAAAAAATGTCACACAAAAAAAAAAAAAGCGCGTAGTAGCGTGATCATATGTTCATTAGTGCAGTCTGACACATCGGAGTTCAATTACACAAATCGATGCACTTCTTTTTAAATGAAATGGGATATCTCTCAGTTACAATATGGATCAAGGTAGTTTGTTCCAGTCAGTGTTGCAAAGTACTCAGGAAGAAAAGAGGGAAAGTGTAAATATGGCACTGGAAATGGTTCAATCTTGCGGGAGCTATCTAATATGGATGATAATGAGGCGGCAACCAACCACTGTGAATTAGAATAATTGGAATCAGAGTAATTACACCTGGAAAAAAAAAAAGAAAAAACACACACACAGTCGGGCTATTTTTTGTCTTCTTTCTCGATTTAGGAAGATTTATGCTAAGCTTCCTTAAGCGGAACACTAGTTTCGGATGGATAATCACTGCATATAAATCTGGCTGCTTTGTTCTGAAGATTCGAGGCGTCGAGATAATGTTGGAGGAGAAATGTTTTGTATGCGAGGTAATTTT
>JAZHYW010058790.1:0-15833 GCA_037355805.1 Ixodes ricinus | reverse complement strand
CAGTGTATCTTAATCAACCGCAAAAATTGGTTTCTTAACCTTTCGCGCTACTATTTTGTGCTGCGCTGCCCAAAGGTTGCGCATTTTTTATAAAAAGTTTGCAAAGAGCGAATTTCCCTGAGGAAAAAGTAAAAAAAAAGAAAAGAAGAAGGCTAACTCCTATGGAAGCGTAGCGAAGCCACCGGTCTTGAAAGAATAGGGCGCCGTTTGGCACGGAAGACGCGAGACAGGAGGCGCAAGTCGGTCGCGACGACAACTGCCGCTAACGAAACGAGCGTACGGCGCTGAGTGCCGGCAAAGTCATTAGCAGGCGATCGCTTCGATCTCAAAAGCGTGCGCTTCCGCAGGCGGCGACAGTCACAGAAAAACAAAAAAAAAACAGGCGCTGTAACCATAGCGAGCTGCAAAGCAGACGATATAAGCCCCCCCCCCCCCCCCCCCCCACCCCAACAAAAGTCAAACTATATTCAACCGAAACGAGCCAGCACTCGGCGAACACACGTGACTTCATTTCTCGCGGGGCATCTCGCCTGATCTCATCCATCTCGCCTCAGAAGAATTTGTAATGGCCGCTCGGGAGGTGCCGCCTGTACCGCCCGCCTTACTGCTGCTTCTGCTTGACGACAGTTCTTCGTCAAGTTGCTCGAGCAGCTTCCGGCATTCCGGCAATCTTTGCTAGAAGCTCCTGAGCCATTCCTGCCGCTCGTGCGTCGAACACGAGTTAGCGCCGCGATTGTGAAAACATCTTCGAAACGACCGCGGCGGTCGCGGAAAGGGATTCCCGGGCAGGTGAATGACGGGAAGGCATCCGCCGATCTTGGAGCAGTGGTCATATTCCACTGGGGATCCGTAGGCGGCGCGACCCCGTTCGGATCGTGTGCTCCATTCCGGATCTGGTCAACTGATCCCGGCGCGCTCCAAAACGCCCAGTGGAATTCGCCATTAGGCAGGCCTTTCCTAGGGGATTAAGCACTCGGGTAGTTCAGCTTGGAGTGACTGTATATAGCTCTCCTCGCCTTTGGTTCAGCTAAGCCTTCTTCGAGGTCCTCGTTGTTGACGTTGTGATGAGTGGGGCTGCTAGTTCTACACCTTACACGTAGAGAAACAGAAAGAAAGAGGAGAGAGAGACGGACGACAAAGCACCGGAGCTCTGCGTTGGTATACACCTTTTTCGTTTAGCCTCGCACCCAGCCACGTTGTCTCCATATCCGGTATGCGTTCCGAAAAAAAGCAAGAGATTACAACCCTGAATAAGTAAAAAAGTATAGAAGGGTCATAATAAGAATGACTGACGGTTGCAATTAAAATGTTAACACGTTCTACTGTCGAGGCGAGAAGAAAGCGATGTTTTCACGCATACCGGAAGTTCCAGAATTAAAGATGGAGGCGCCCACGGAAAAGGTGTATAGACCGTTTTACTGAAAGAGGGCGAGAGAGAAAAGGGAAAGGGCTACCGGCGCTTTCCCCCTTTCTGGTTGTGTAGAAAGAGTGAAAGTCCCGGATGAGAGGCTTGGCCGGTGTTGGGTGTCTGCTGTGCCCCAACTTCGTTCGCGCTTTCTTTTCTGTTTTAAACTCGCAAACTTATTTAGAGCCACGGGCTTCGATGGCAACAGTCCCCCGGTCATCGGGACACCATTGCTTGGTCGTAGGGTGCACGAATAATGACAGAAATCGTCGAATACTGTCCGAGGACCTATGTAGCTTACACGGAATCCGGCAAGGCGAGAGCGGCTGCAATGTCTTTAAGCTCCATCACTTTCCACATGACCCCGGTCTCGGTGGTAGTGGATTGCGTCCGTAAACCGAAAAGACGTTTCCTCAACGCCATCCTCTCGACTGGGCTCGGAACATTTTGTGAATGGAGCGCGCATCGAAACGAACGCTGTACCGTCGATGAACATGGGGTACGCTCGCAAGGTGCGTGCCAGTTTTCTCGTGATGATTGCTGTTTCAGCTTGTAAAATTTTGTAACTGAATTTATCTTAATATTGATAATTTGCAGTGGTGACTGACTCACTTTTTTCATCTGCAACACTTAGTTGAAGGCTCATTTCCGCCGCCGGGTGAGGCTATAAATTGTTGGAAAGCTAGTTCTACCGGTTTTCCTGATACGCAATCTCCTGCGCGATACCAGAGAGCCGGCAAAAGCGCTCCTTTGAGTGCCGCTGGTGGGTTGTTTCCGTTGCTTGGGCGCTTTGAAGCGCTGGATAGTCGCTGCAGGGTACGTCCGTGTGTTGCGATCTGCGTTTTCGAGCCCAGTGTCAGGGGCGGATTCAGAGGGGTTGCGGATGTCCTGACCCCCTCTTGACTTCTGCGCGTGTAAAAATTTAGGGCGTCGAAACGGGGGGGGGGGGGGTCTTAAACATATGATACGCTGACCAACACCTGACCCCCCTACCCCCCCCCCACCCACCCCTCTCAAGAAATACCTGCGTCCGCCCCTGCCCAGTGTGCACGTTTCTTTGTTCGAGTCATGGCATCCGCCAGTGCGGCGACAGGGGGAACAGCGGCAGCGAACGTATCAGCGATAGAAATTGGAGGTTATATATAGTACTCAAAATATTGCATCAAATAGTAAAATAATTCGTGGCTGCTTCGAGGCTTTCTGCGGTTCGATATAAGTACATCTAGAACGTCTTCGTCGTTCATCCACATGGAAATATAAGAACACGGACACGCAAGATAAAAGCAGCACAGCAAAACGATCTGTAGCAGCTGCGGGTGTTTACAAAAGTTAATTGAGGTTCCCGTTTCGTGTATCGCTTGTTGATTACTAAAAACGGCTACGTTGAAATAGGCCAATTGCAAGTAAAAATTGATGAATGGTTCATAATTTCCAGTCATGCGGAAAGCGATGGAGCTTAAAAACATCGCAGCCGCTCTCGCCTTGCCGGATTCCATGCAGGCTACATAGGTCCTCGGGCAGTATTCGACGCTTTCTGTCGTTATTCGTGCACACTATCACCCAGAAATGGTGTCCCGGTGACCGGGGAACTCTCGCCATCGAAGACCATGGTTCTAATTAAGTTTGCGAGTTTAAAACAGAAAAGAAAGCGCGAACGAAGTTGGGGCACGGCAGACACCCAACACCGGCCAAGCCTCTCATCCGGGTCTTTCACTCTTTCTACACAACCAGAAAGGATGAAAGCGCCGGTAGCCCTTTCCCCTTTTCTCTCTCGCTCTCAAAATGGCGCTGCCCACGATAAAACCACGGTGGCGGGATAAAACGGTCTTGTAGACCGTTTTATCGTGGGTAGCGCCATTTGAGAGCGAGAGAGAAAAGGGAAAGGGCTACCGGCGCTTTCCTCCTTTCTGATTGTGTAGAAAGAGTGAAAGTCCCGGATGAGAGGCTTGGCCGATGTTGGGTGTCTGCTGTGCCCCAACTTCGTTCGCGCTTTCTTATCTGTTTTAAACTCGCAAACTTAATTAGAGTCACGGGCTTCGATGGCAACAGTCCCCCGGTCATCGGGCACCATTGCTGAGTCATGGGGTGCACGAATAACGACAGAAAGCGTCGAATACTGTCCGAGGACCTTTGTAGCTTGCATGGAATCCGGCAAGGTGAGTGCGGCTGCAATGTTTTTAAGCTCCGCCGCTTTCCGCATGACTGGAAATGATGAACCATTCATCAAATTTTGCTTGCAATGGGCCTATTTTAACGTAGCCTTTTTTAGTAATCAACAAGCGATACACAAAACGGGAACCTCAATTAACTTTTGTAAACACCCGGAGCTACCACCGATCGTTTTGCTGCGCTGCTTTTATCTTGCGTATCCGTATTCTTATATCTCCTTGTGAATGAACGACGAAGACGTTCTAAATGTACTTATATCGAACCGCAGAAAGCCTCAAAGCAGCCACGAATATTTTACTATTTGATGCAATATTGCCAGTGCGGCATCTGCCGCAGTGGCGGATGCCATGACTCGAACAAAGAAACCTGCACACTGGGCTCGAAAGCGCAGATCGCAACACATGAGACGTACGCTGCAGCGACTATCCAACGCTTCAAAGCGCCCAATCAAAGCAAACAACCAAAACAACCCACCAGCGGCACTTCAAGGTCCAAGGAGCGCTTTTGCCGGCTCTCAGAAGATCGCGATTCAGGAAAACCGATAGAACTACCATTTCAACAATTTCTAGCCTCACCCGGCGGCAGAAATGAGCCTTCAACTAAGTGTTGTAGATGATAAAATCGAGTCAGTCACCACTGCAAATTATCAATACTAAGATAAATTCAGTTACAAAATTTTACAAGCTGAAACAGCAATTATCCCGAGAAAACTGGCACGCACCTTGCGAGCGTACCCCATGTTCATCGGCGGTACAGCGTTCGGTGCGCGCTCCATTCACAAAATGTTCCGAGCACAGTCGAGAGGATGGCGTTTAGGAAACGTCTTTTCGGTGGACGCAATCCACTGCCGCCGGAGACCGGGGTCATGTGGAAAGTGATGGAGCTAAAAGACATTGCAGCCGCTCTCGCCTTGCCGGATTCCGTGCAAGCTACATAGGTCCTCGGACAGTATTTGACGCTTTCTGTCGTTATTCGCGCACCCTACGACCGAGCAATGGTGTCCCGACGACCGGGGGACTGTCGTCATCGAAGCCCGTGGCTCTAAGTTTGCGAGTTTAAAACAGAAAAGAAAGCGCGAACGAAGTTGGGGCACAGCAGACATCCAACACCGGCCAAGCCTCTCATCCGGGACTTTCACTCTTTCTACACAACCAGAAAGGAGGAAAGCGTAGGTAGCCCTTTCCCCTTTTCTCTCTCGCCCTCTTTCAGTAGAACGGTCTATAAGTGGTAGACGCTAAGCCTTTGCCTCTATTCACTGTTGGAACGCCGGATGTGGAGAAACAAAGGCGCCCACTCACTTATGATTCCAACCAAAAAAAGCTCGGTGCTCCGCAGTCCCCGCGCCTTATCATTTGTTCCTTCTTAGGTTCTTCTCTTCCTTCTCGGTCAACGAAGATGCTTGCTTGGCTTCTATTCAACGCGGAGCTCTCCGCACGTTCTTTATGTTGTCCGGTGATCGACGTGTCCCCTCTTTTCATGGTCAACAGACACATTTTGGTGTTTGTTGGGCGAGAGATGGGTTTCTTACGATGGTACCGTCATCTTGAAGCAGAATGAACCAAAAGACGCAATTTTGGTCTCACATAACGGGCTTCGTCATAAGTAAAGGATGTCTCTGCTTGTAAAAAAAATATATATATATATATATATATATATATATATATATATATATATATATATATACATATATGTATGTATACAGAGAGAGAGAGATTTAAGACAATTTAGTTTTCTAGTTTATTCTGCCGCTATGTGCGCCGCTATTTGCTTCCTCAAAGCTGCACCATCACGTAGTTGGCGCTTCATATAATGTCGGTAGTTTCCAAGAGGCAAAGGTTGTATCTAGCAACTTTAGAGGTCCTGAGAGAGGGCACCCCCTGCTCCCGCCAGAAGGTCGGAAAGACTGAGAAACAGCCTGAAGCCAGCGGCACTGTCAGCGGATTCCGCCCACCACTGCGCGCATTCTGGAGATTCCTTCGACTGGGAGGGCTTGCGCGCGTCTCTCTCTCCTCCCTTGTCCTCTTTGCATCCTCTCCCCCGCGTCACCTTTTTCTCGCTGCTCTTGTCTGCCGCGCTGTTCTCGTTTTTCGCGAACGTCGCGGATTCTTTGTTCCGCAGACAACCGAAGAGAAGTCTGGCGAAAGGAAGAACTGGAAGAAAGAAACGCTTTCACCCCCGCATGCACGGCCGGCCACGGCAACGTGAGGCAGTCAACCGGTGCTGCCGCCACCTGTGACGTTTGTGACATCGAGGTCTTACGCGTCATCAAGACCCTAATATAGGATCCGGCATATGTAAACACGTTTCTTGCACGTGAACGGTTCGCTCGTCTTCGATGCCTCCCTTTCTTTTACGTTCTTATTTTCACCTGCAACGCTTTCCTCCCTAACATCTCAAGTTTGAGACTTGTTTTTTTTTTCTTATAAATAAGCAATTATTTTTTTGTCACTTTTAATGAGTTCTTTACCCCAAACACAGCACACGCCACTGAGATTTCGAAAGAAAAACACACACTAAAAAAAACACTCCTCTGCTGGGTTTTTCTGCCTTCCTGGTACACGTCGGTCACAAACAAAAACCCGCTAACACTGAATTTGTTTGTTTGTTTTTGTTTAAGGTTTATTATGCATTCTGTTAAGAATGTTAACTTGATCTTTACTTGACGAAGGTTGAAGCGACTGGAATAATAATTGTAAAAGGGGTGTTGCTTCTCCGCACACAGAACAAACAGTACACAACAGTAGAGAAGAGTAGAACTGCGAAGACGATGTCCGGGTTCCTTTAGCAACCTCGTTTGATGATGACCTCAACTCCCGTTTTTTTATTTAGTTACTGGTTGATTAAAAAGCGCAGGGAATGGCGAATCACAAGCATATTATTATCACTACTATCATCTACGCCAGTGAGATCGAGGCGTGCGATATGAACGCGCAAGAACACATGACAAAGCAAGATGCGCGAGCAAGATAAGCTATGCCCTTCTAAGTTGTCAATGACTATAGTCACCTCGTCTCACTAGCAGGGCAAAGATTGCTTTTTGTTCGTCAAAAAACCAAAACATGTTTTTTGTGAAAATATAAGCATTCTTCCGCAATAACGAGACAAGGTTAATTAACGGGCGAGCTGGTTAACGTCTCACATGATTTTAACCGGAGACGACGGACGACAAAGGGGACAAGAGACAAGCGCACACGTCTCATTTTGAGACCTGTATGTCCCCTTTGTCGTCTGTCGTCTCCGGTTAGAATCACGTGTTTCGCAATAACGCTCGTTATTTTTATTTTCTGATCAGTTAACGACGTTCGAGCGTACAAAGGTTGATAAAAAAAGGCCCGTTTGATGCATGCGTAAACAGTGTTTGTTATCACCCTCTAGAATAACGAGGCCTTCACCAATATGGTGAAAGTTTCTTGTTCTGTATGAGGGGGTCTTTCTTTCAATGTTTTTTTCTAAGCTCTTGCACCTGCGAGTTGTGCTTGCCGCGTCATTGTCTGGGAATGTCCACGCAATGACAAATCGCACGTGGCTTACGAAGCGCAACTCGGGGTGTTGCGCAAAGTCCAAGGCCGCCAAAGAAGTTACCAAAGTGGCCTTAACACATCGGCTCCGACATCTAATCAGCGATTTTCCTCAGCAACCAGTTTTGCGTCACCACCTTGCTTTGCAAGTTTCACCGTAACGCTATATTTCAATTTAACAAGTAGAGAACGTGCTTTTAAGATTAAACATTAAAGTTGGACTCTTACACCCGTATTCACAAAGCGCCGCTAGCTTTTTTAAACCCACTAATAACTATTTATTTATTTATTTCATAATACCTTGAAGATCCCATTACAAAGCATTACACAAAGGATGGGCAACAAAAAGTTTCAATATAGAAACAGTAATACAAACTCGTGAGCAGCGACACATGGAATGGGAAACTAAACATTTCAATATATAAACATAGTAATACAAACTTGTGATCAGCAGCACAACACACTGATCGGATCACCTTTAGCATGGTACCGCAGGCCTTGTTGCAATATTTCGCTAATCGCACGATCACTATTAGGGGGTGACGATTTATAACCTGCTAAACAGGCGCTATTGGAGCCCGGTAAATATTTGTTTTAATGTATATGTTGTTACTAAAATCCAGATTGAGCCACAGCCCGTCGAATTAGCCTTGTGTCTTTATGAATGTTCCTTTAAACGGGCTCATATTTATCTTTATTTTTGTTGCTGTACTTTCTATTTTTAGCTTTATAAAAATGTGACATGAAATCTAGTTTCCTTGTGTATGGTTGAAATAATTCAAATAAACAGGAATATCCTTACTACTGTTGAGTTTAGATCAAGTACAGTGGCGTCGGAAGTATTTCGGATATGTGTGTGTGTGTGGGGGGGGGGGGATGAAACAGTCTGTACAATATGGAATTATAAAGACGAAACACTCACAAACGTTTTTACAGAACGAATATATATGTCCTTCCGTTTTTAAACTGTGGTGAAATTATTTTTCTCTTATGTTGATGTCTTCAAGCAGCGCGAAATAAAGAAGAGCTTAATGGCGCCCAAAAACGTTGTTCGCCGTCCTCGACACGAACTGTCTCATGTTAGAGTTGAGATCAAGTTTTACTGCTGGCTCACTATTTACGTGCAGCAGCATTACCTGAGTCAGTCGCTTTTGTGACATGGTAGCTCTGGGGTAACTCTTGATACACCGGAGTGCGCTGAAACTTCGTTCAGCCGATGCCGCTGATACTGTCATTATAAGTGCCGCAAGGCACATCACTTGTGTCTGTGATCACCTTCTTGACCTCTGGAACTTGTCTGCCCAGAGCATAGCACAACTCGGCGTATGTCGAAGATTGCTTTGTCGACTGACTCACTTTCTTACAAAACGATTTGATCCACCTTTTTTTCGAAATATGACTTGGACAGTAGATGGATCTGTCTTCGCGCTAGTCGAATAGAGAGAGTAGAGCGCTTCTTTGTGGTGACCTCAAAGCAAAAAGTAACAAAAAAAAAAAACTTTCGGGATGCGATTATTGAGGTCCTTGCAACTCAATGAGTCAACATCATGTCGCTGACGTGCTACTTCCGGCCGAAAAGCGCTGGTTTTCTAGCCATGTATTGCTCAAGCCGAAAAATTGTAAAAAGCGTCGATTTCCGCGAGGACCTAATTTTCGAGAATTTCAAGAGTCTAAAATAACTGCAAATAACTGAGGTTTTCAATAATTAATTTCATCGTGATGGATATTTAGCATGTCACTCGGAATCTGTAAAATTCGTGCCCTCGAAATCTTTAAAACCGGAACTTCGGGAAATTTGCAAACTGTGGAACTCGGGAGCCGCCATTACTAAAAAATGTCTTGGGGAGGGAGGGATCCCCCTGTTTCGACGCCACCCTGTACAATGGTCAATAAACTTATCTTGATGTTGCATTTAAAAGTTTTATTGTCTGAATGGCATTGGACTTCGAAACGGTTAAGACTGACTGTAAAAACAAAAAAAAAAACGCAGCACAAAGAAAAAGAAAAAAAACACCATTGCAGTTTGTTTTAAGTGTAGACCTTACGCAGTGCTACAAATGGCGTTCAATTTTATTTAATGCCCCCTGATTCGTAGGCGTGTGAGCGGAATTTTATCAACTACCTGTTCTGAAGTCATATTATTATATCATAGCGCATGCGCAGAACCTGAACTTTATTGCTTGCTCAAACTCGGTTCAATACAGCCGTTTCCTTCGAGCGCAATTTTATATCCTCGGAGTAGCTCGCATATTATCTAGGCACGAATTAGACTTTTACACGACTCACTTCCGCCGCGAGTATTTTTACTCGCCGAGACTTTGGATTTCAAAAGAACGAGATCATTTTGTTCGCTTCCTACCTCAACAAAGAAAAAAAAAATAGTGTCGAAATAAAAAAATAAATTATGGTAAAGGAGCAGGAAAAGGAGAGTCAACGAATCTGGTCTCTCCCACCGCGAAAGAAAGTAGGCCTCCCCTCGTTTGAGTTTCTTTTTCGTTGACATTTCTGTTTTGGTCTCGTGCCATTCTTAGTTCGATTCGTCTCGTCTTCGTTTCGCGGTGCCGACGCTCGCGCACGATAGAGTGCGTCCTCATTGGCTGGCGCATGCAGCGCTGCATCAGGAAGTCCGTCTGACTATACGGCGAGAAAAAGGACACCGCAAATAAAACTTTAGAAAAGGAAAAAAACAAAAAGCGTAGACGTTGTCGATTTTGGCAGCTCTCGCGAACCTCATCGAGCGTGACCAGGAAGTGTAAAAGGTCCGTGTCGAAGGTCGCGCCGTGCACGCCAGCAGCAGACACACACACACGCAAGAAAACTCGTTTCGTCTTGTTGGAGAACGCGAGCTCACCACCGTACATAATCTTCTTTCAACAACAGCAACAACGAAGAAACTACGCGACACGTACTTCCAGACGACGATACCTGTGTGTGTGTGCACGCCCGTATCGCCTTCCTCGGTGACCAAAAACAACGACGGCCACGTAAAATGTCGAGCAGACACAACCAGAGGGGAACCTGTCCGCCTTTTCGTGTGCTCGCGAGCCGCCGCACGTGCTTGCTCGCGTACGCACGTAAGGCAGAGAATGCCGGCAAGGTGCACCGAAAAGCCGAAACGCTACTCTGACGTCATGCGGCTGCGGTGGCGCTGCTGTCGGCGTGCGCAGGCGCGCTTCATCTCGTTTCTGCGCACGCCCAGTGCCCACACCTGATGCGGGCGAGTACCCGGGCCTGTTTGTAAACAGCGCCGTGTTTACCTTAGGATGGACCGCAGCCGATACTATACGACTGCGAGCAGTCCCAGCCAGTCGATCCATGCGCTGCGAACTTATCGCGTACAACTATAACTGTACGCGTCGCTGCACCCCACCCAAAGGTCACGTGACTCCGATGGCTCGTGTAGCGTCCGACGAGTTTCACCGTAAGATGAACCGGTGTATGGACGAGGAACATCAAAGTTGATCTGCATAAAAAAGACGTAAGAATAAAAATAACAAAACGAGATGGCAGAGACAGCGGAAGAAGATTAAGGAAGAGGGGAGCACAGGGGTTGCGCGGGGTTGCAACAAAAGTCACGTTTTGTGTATCGAGCCGGGGGAACGTATAAGAGAGAACGACACAGAAGACAGGCAGCGTGAGTGGTGAAGGCAAACCATAATACACACTTATACGCATCATTTTTTGTTTTTTTTCTTTGAAGAAGATGAAGGCGTGTCTACGAACCGGATTTCTTACGAAAGAAGTCGACATGTCGGCCGTCGGTTGGTGATGTTTTGAGGAGGGGAAGCGGTTCCAACCGGGAGGGATTGAAAATTAATGCGGGCTCCGAGCGGCATCCTCGTTTCTCCGATTATGTGATATAGCGTTTGGCTGACTGTGTGCTCTCGAGATCATGCTAGGCTGAGAATCTGCTCAGGGAGAAGTTCAAGTACAGTGCACCTGGAACGCGTCTCCGATTGGCGTGTTCAGCGTTCTATATTCCGCCCATGTATCGAAAGGGGTCCCCAATTGTCAAGAAACGACGTAAAAAAATCCGGAGTGTCATGCTGTTGTCGGAGGTCGTAATCTTGGCAACTGTAAATAAATATTCCGAGAAAAAAAGAAAAACCACGGAGGAACGCAAGTGTTGTTTTCTTCGCGGCGTCCCTACTTCTGGCTGTCAAAGCTTCAGTGGACTCTTGAGTTGGGGAGCGACCTGGAGTATAGAACAGGCGCCTGCCATGTATATCCACCACCTCTTCTCCGACACCGCCGGGATAGTGAAGGGCAACAACATGAAATTTCTCTAACGTCTTCAGGTGCACAGATTGAGGGACCACTTTTTAGTACGTGGTAAACACATCAGTCAGAATCGTGTCCCGGCCACCATAGTTTAGGAGATGAGGACAATGGGACCATAATGCTGGTACAACGTGCGTTTGACAACAGTTTCGTACAACTTTCCTGAACATGCCACCTCAATATTACGCGCCTTCACATTTAACACCTGATTGAGGCGGAAAGCTTTGAAATGGAGGAGACACTAAAGCGTTTAAATAAATGCACGCTTCAGCAAAGGACATGTATTTTGGGGATCGTAGCAGCGTAAATTTCCAACAATAATAGAAGGCCTTAGAAAAGTTTACTTTGTGTCGCAGATATGGCGCGTGTTAAGTAATGCCATTAGAACGCCCTCTCTCAGTTTGTTTTTCTAATTTTTATCCCTTTTTTATTTCTATCTCTCTCGCTGTCTCTTACTTTTTTCGTCAGTGGCTCTTGCTATGACGTGGTTGCCGACAGAGAGGTAGTGGACGAATTCAGGCCCGAGAGTTGGTGAGGTACTTTACCTATTACTATAACCATATCTGATCATAGGTGAAGCCGAAATCATACATTTTGGCCGGAGGTATCCAAGATAGATAGCTGGGACACGTTTTAACGTTCTTGAAACTGGTGGTCCAGGATATACACCCTCAACTCATGGGCCTTCCAAGTAGCGTTTCCTAGTCAGTTTCTTAATATTTTATATTCGAAATTGTTATATTGTCTCGTTTTGAGCTCGCAACTGCTCATATTCTTGACGTCGCTAAGGGACAGTAAGGATGGTTTTGTTTTTTTCCCGCGATTTGGACGTAGCTTTTTGATTTTGTTTAAACTTTTGCGCGCGAAAAAAGGAATTTCATGGACGCATTATTGTTTGTACATTGACCCGGAATGCCAGGGTCGACACCGTGGATATGGGTTTTAGTTTGACGCCATTTCCTTTCGACCATCGGCCGATTCTCTTCTGACAAAATGAGCAGGATCAGGTATTTCACAATATTAAATTACACACATCAAAAGACTGGAAACTCAAAGTCTTAGCCTCGGAACCTGCTTTCACCGCACGAACTGCCACGTAAAATAAGCGTCTCCGATTATCTCATACGAAAATGGCCAGATTATATACTTTCGTTCTTTTCTAATAAAATGATCTTACCTACCTTTCTTGGATCGCCAGAGAAGTACTGTATTTTCCGGACTATAGTCCGCACCCGGTGTATAGTCCGCAGGGGCAAATATGGGGTCAAAAATAAAGGTTTTGTTTAGATAGCCCGCACCCGGCGCATAGTCCGCACCTTAGGCTTAATCGACACGAAAATCCTCTAATACGCGGCACACCTTGACATATGTCTGCTTTCTTAGCTCACAAACAAGCCGATAATATACATAAATCATCATTAGCATACTCTTTTATTCACAAAATCCGTCGCGTCTCGCCATAATCAACGATATTGAAAAACAAAATTCCTGTATTGTCCGCACGCGTAGATAGTCCGCGCAGCCTGAAATTTCAACTTTTAAACAAGATTAGTCCGCAGACTATAATCCGGAAAATACGGTAATTAGATTATAGATTAATAAAAGTGTTCTAAAGTTGAGGCTTGGGTGAGTTGGTACATACTTACTGGTATGTACTGGTACATACACGGAACAGCGCTGCGTCCGTGTCACTTCTTTGTCTGGTCCTCGTCTTTTCGCGCTGTTCATAATTCTGTAATAAAAGTTCTCACAGAACGAAATTAATTTAGTTAAAGCTTCATTAATAATGCAGTGATGTTCCTTTTAAATCACTCTGCATACCTCCAACAGTAATCAGGCGTAACCTTTTACCCAGAAAAAGATAGATCTCTTCCTAAAATAATAGAAGTTATATATCGATTCGTATCTTTTGGGTTGCTAAGGCTTCCTTTTTGTGAAAATGACAGTGAGAACTACACTCTGTCAGAGGAAGAAGTAGTGAAGTCAGTAAACACATTGTCCAAACCTAATTATTTACTAATATTAAACAGCGCACAAAACGTCGGCGGAAGAGAAAATTTTTCTCTTCCGCCGACGTTTTGTGCGCTGTTTAATATTAGTGATGTACCAACTAGCTCAAATTACCACTTTACTAATTATTTACATTACTAGATTACTTGACCTCCAAATAAATAAATATTTTTACTCCGGTACACCCAAAATTATTACCCTTACTGTACTGCTGTCATGCTAAACCATTAATGTCACTTGTTTCAATGTCGTTAGAACGCAGTATCTCCATCTCCTCTTCGGGCTATCTTTACTGCCCTGTTAAGTTCAAATCATTCGTCGCATTTACACAGCGCTTAAGTCTCAGCATCTTTAAGCAGTTAGCCCTTTTTGCAAAATATTTCTAAGATAAGCGAGGGGAGAATTCTCGAACTTGAGTACAGCTTAAAGAGATCCTGAACCTAGGAAAAAAAATATTTTTCTACCTGGTTACGACAGGCATGTCTCAAAATGAATGTTCGTCGAAAAAAAAATGTTTTTGCCCAATATTTTTGTTGCAATACGAATTTTTCGATTTTCGGGCGAAAGCGAAATTGTACCCCTGTCGGATGATGATGATAACGTTTGTACCCAACTATACTAAGTTACAGCTCCAAAATCTAGGGCGAGGGAAAAAAAAGGCTGGGGAGGAAAAATCAGAGGGAACTCTGGACAGGAGAGAGGAAACCTCCTCCTCTCTCCAGCGTTCCGTCTGCTTTCTCTTCCCCGACCTTCCTTTCCCTCGCTCTACCTTCTTGTGTTGCAACGGACTATAGTTGGGTACAAACGCTATCATCATCATCCGACAGGGGTACAATTTCGGTTTCGCCCACAAATGGAAAAACTCGTATCGTAGCATAAATATCGGGCAGCACATGCCTGTTCTTACCAGGTAGAAAAAAAAATTTCTTTCTTAAGAGTAATGTTAATAAAAAAAGAGTTAGTTTTGGAATAGCGTTTAAGAGCATCAACCTTCGTTCACTGAAATCGGCCAAGGCAACCGGCTTTTTGGCTGGATGCCTACGGGTCACTTCTTTGATTTTTGTTTGTGAGCGCCACCGCTTGTGTTTACCGTTCGCCGCTGAGCAGTCGTTTACTACCGTGCACCGGGGACCAGCACTCTGCGTGGCCTTGGCGGTCGTAAAGCTCCGCCTACGTTTTAATCGCACCGCCTCTTCCGAACCTTGACCCCGCGCAGAGCGATGTGCTTGTTCGAGTGGGACTTGGTTTGTTCGTATAATGAGAACGCGTTTTATTTGTGTGTTCTGGGAGTGCTCAACCAATAACGGGGATGCTATATATATCAATATTTTTTTCGTGAAAGGTGTTATATAACAGTGCTTTGCCAGATCTGTGTGTTATAGCTATGCAGGAGAGATCGCAGGATAGTTTTACAAAACAAGAAAAAGTTGACTTTTTTATACCAGGCTCTTTCTTTGTCCCAGATAACAAATAAAAAAATTCTAGCTTGATATTATATATTTTCTTAAATTTTAAGAGGCATTTGATAGGACCACTGAAAGTGCCGTAAATGCATATTAGAAAGATGTAAAGTTGAAGCTACTCGCCTTAAAATATAATTAGTTTACAAATGCACTGACACGCTTACAAATTTATCTACTAAGCTGCGTGTTTGATTTTGATTTGAACAGATTAAAAAAAAGGGGATGAAAGATAAATGAGTGCCATCTTCAGCATGTATCTATCAAGCTCGGCGTTGATTAGATGCGGCGGATAATCGTCTTGGTAAGTTGACTAATTAACGGAAATCTATTCATTAACTTTTTTACTGATTGGTTTTTGAGGTCATGATGCATTTGCACTTATTGACGGCAATTGCAATTAGAGACGAGACAAAATAAAATAATCTGCAAAATTGGAATGATTTTTGGATCTTAACACATTTTATCGTTTTTACTTTTAGCTCATTTAAAAATTGCGTTCAAAAAGCGAGCCGCATGCCCTGCTCACAATGACGCTTAGAACAGTGACGTAGTCGTTTTAGTCACATCGTCATCTGTGTCGTCCGCGTACCCATCAGGACACGCTGCCGAGAAAGGGCGACACGATTGAAAAGACTATGTTAATCATCTAACCGTTATTGTGGGCAGGGCTTGCCGCACGCTCTTTAACGCAATTCTTAGATCAATTAAAAACACAAAAAAAACGTGAAAATTTACGTGAAAATATAAAAACATTGTATTTTGCTTATTTTATTAATTGTTCTGGCCTTCTAATAGTAATTACCGCCAATGCTGCGATTGCAGCATAACCCCTAAAACCAATAATTACAAAGTTAATTAATGGATGTTTGCTAATTCGCCTTCTTACCAGCAACGAGAATCCCTGCACTCCAATGTTTGCCGAGCCTGATAAAAACACGGTGAAAACAAAACGCGTCAAACTCTCACCCCATTAAAAAAAACGGTTTG
>JAZHYW010058785.1:0-11035 GCA_037355805.1 Ixodes ricinus | reverse complement strand
AGGTTGTTTGCATATGACGTCAATCCGCCATTTTGTTGTTAGTTTGTTTTTTCAATCAAATTTACTACGTTGAAGGATTACATTGTAGCTGGTTGAGATGATGTCAGTAGTGCTCTACGCATTTGAGGGGGCATGTAAACCCTTGGAATGCTCTCGAGTTTAACACACGCTAGACAGCTCATAACAACAAAATGGTGGATCGAAATTACGTCAGTGAAAACACCCTATTTCAGCTAGATGTCTATTGCTGCTGGGTCATTCCATGCCAAACGTCCCAGACATTGCGCTGGACCCCTTCCGATTTCTACAAAAAAATTCATGGCCTTTTGCCCTAATGTCCGTAGCCATGCCCTGAAATAGTTTTGGCGAAAAAAATTTTTGATGACGTGAGCGCGGTTTGAACTTTTAAAAACAGCGTAAAACTAGGCATCACTCAATAATTGATGAAAAATCAGCTATTTAGTGAAATACCTAGCAGTATTTTTTCTTATATTTGCACGGCTTTCGACTTACAATGTGGTTAAGCTTGTGAAGTTTTGTTTAATTTAAATATTTTTTAAAAAGCTAGAAAAAAGTGAAAATTTTAACATTTTTGTTATTTTAATAAAAAATATCTAACTGCTCCCGGGACTCAATATAACTTTTTACCGGCTGCGCTGCAGGTATATAATCTATAGAAAAAGTTTAAAACCGCTCAATAAAATATCTCGCAGTAAAAAAAATCCTGAAGTTGCAAAAAAGTGCGTTTTGACGCATAAACAGCCGTCTATTTCACCCTGAGGTGGTCCAAGTAAAAATACAAAATATGATGGGTTTGGAAGAACAATCGATAATCTTTTGATTCTGAAAGTTTAATCAAAGTAATTTTTGTTTAAAGCGAGAAAACAATTTTTGAAGTTGAGCTCTCGCACCACTACCCGGCGTCGCTTCTTAACGCCTCTTCGCCGCACGGCACGCCACCTGCGACGATAGCTGACGCGATTAGGTCCAAAGAAAGAACGGAGTTTTCTGCCGCTTCCCCTTGTCCGTCTTTCCGGCTGCAAGGGAAGAAATGGCGGGTATCGTGTAATCATCGTAGGTGCCGCCAGCGCATAGCAATAGCAGGCCCGTTGTGTCCTTTGTACCCGAGGGCGGCTCGAAACGCGATGCGTAAACGAAGGGCGGCATCAGGCGACGTGGACTTCTCCATGCCATGTCTAAGGACCCACGGCCACCTCCGATTCCTAAAATAAAATTGATGGCTCTTCACCGTAACGTTTGTGGTGCCTCTAACATATTTTTTTTTTTTTTTACGAAAAACAAATTTCATGGGGTGATGGCGGTTCGAACTAGTAAAAGGGGGTGGAACAACGACTCATTCAATAATTGATGAAAAGTAAGATTTTTTTTTTACGGAACACTGGAATATTTTTGCCTAAAACCCCTACGGTATTTGGACTGCTATGTAATAAGGATCATGGTCATGGAATTTGGTATGCTCGAAGCAGCTTTAAAACAATAAGGAATATATGAGTATTTTAGCAAATTTTTAGTTTTGCTACAAAATATGGCTTTGCTGCATGCGACTGTAAATACTCTTATTGACAGCCCTGTCGGTATACTGTACACAAAAAAAAAGTTTCAGGCCGTACAACTAAATATCTTGCAGAAAAAAAATTGTGCAAAATTGCGTTTTGCCGTTTAAAGAGCCGTCAATTCTGCCTTGAGGTGGCCGAAAGAAAAATACGTAACATGGTGACTTCTGCAAAAGAGTTTATTTCCTTTTGTTCTTGAAAGCTTAATTAAAGTAATTTTGTTCTAAAGAGGAAAAAAACATTTTGAAGTTGAGCTTTCGCGCCGCAACCTGGCGTCGTTTCCTTGCGTCTCTTCTCTGCACAGCCCGCCACCGTCAAGCCCGGCAAAGCGTGCGACGGTGTCACGGTGTGCGCACGCAGGTAGAAAGCGGGACCTCGAGTTGTCGGGCACATCTTGGTGGGAAGATGTTTTTTTCTACTCTTGTTGCTTTGTGGCTTTTCCTATTTTGACCGTTTTGCGCGGCTGTCCTCCTGTGGACTTTCCACTGTCTTGATATCAGCAAATGCTTAGCGCTGCCAGGTAAGAGCATCCACTAGTAAGCTAGCTGTTTCTTACGTACACATCGCAATCACTCTCTCTTCTCGACGTCAGGACAGATGTAGACAGCAACACAAAAGTCCCGTGAACGGGCAATCTCATACGACGACGCGATCTGGTGTTAACGAACGGGCGCATGCAGTTGGAGGCTCACGCCTCGTTTGTGTTTAAATCGGCTTTGAAACGGCAAATTCTTGCGTCGCTGAATAGTTCCGCTTTTCACTGCAGTATGCGTGACAGCTAGATTTCGCGGCGATATTATCGCGTTTCCCTTTGAGGAGAAGTCCACGTCAACTGATGCGCCCGTATTAGGCATCGCGTTTCGAGCCGCCCTCGGGTACAAAGGACACAAGCGCTGGAGGCACCAACGATTATTACACGATACCCGCCATTTCTTCCCTTGCAGCCGGAAAGACGGACAAGGGGAAGCGGCAGGAAACTCCGTTCTTTCTTTGGACCTAATCGCGTCAGCTATCGTCGCAGGTGGCGTGCCGTGCGGCGAAGAGGCGTTAAGAAGCGACGCCGGGTAGTAGTGCGAGAGCTCAACTTCAAAAATTGTTTTCTCGCTTTAAACAAAAATTACTTTGATTAAACTTTCAGAATCAAAAGATTATCGATTGTTCTTCCAAACCCACCATATTTTGTATTTTTACTTGGACCACCTCAGGGTGAAATAGACGGCTGTTTATGCGTCAAAACGCACTTTTTTGCAACTTCAGGATTTTTTTTACTGCGAGATATTTTATTGAGCGGCTTTAAACTTTTTCTATAGATTATATACCTGCAGCGCAGCCAGTAAAAAGTTATATTGAGTCCCGGGAGCAGTTAGATATTTTTTAATAAAATAACAAAAATGTTAAAATTTTCACTTTTTTCTAGCTTTTTAAAAAATATTTAAATTAAACAAAACTTCACAAGCTTAACCACATTGTAAGTCGAGAGCCGTGCAAATATAAGAAAAAATATTGCTAGGTGTTTCACTAAAAAGCTGATTTTTCATCAATTATTGAGTGATGCCTAGTTTCACGCTGTTTTTAAAAGTTCAAACCGCGCTCACGTCATCAAAAAAATTTTTTCGCCAAAACTATTTTAGGGCATGGCTACGGACATTGGGGCAAAAGGCCATGAATTTTTTTTAGAAATCGGAAGGGGTCGAGCGCAATGTCTGGGACGCTTAGTATGGAATGACCCTGCTGGCATCTCGGCTGTTGCGTACCCCAGAGCCTTACATTAGCAGATGGCCACCTTAGGTAGCAAGCGCACGCTCTCATTGTTCTACTCTTTAGTCGGGTCAGCTCATTCCTTCAAATATTGATGCACAAATGCACCATCTTCGACATCTTCTGTGTAAAGTATTAGATTGATGCATTAAGGAACCTATCTATGGCGTCTTTTCAAAATATTGACGATTCATTTGACTCACGTGGTAGTTTATGCAGTTCGCTCGGGTAGCAATACAGTTGAAGAATTTGTGCTGCATGAATTGCTTTTATAATGTCTACTTACAGCGGTGCTAGTCAGTCGCCCTTTGCGTCCTAACATGCGTGGTAATGCCTCCTTTTCAGTCGACGGACAAGCTATCCAAGGGAACACTACGTGCCCAGTCATTGCCGGAGAAGACAAATTCAGGTGCTGCTTCTGCAGCCATGCCACCGCCGACCCGCGTAAACTGGTCGAACACCTGACGGACCTCGCATGCCGACTGTTTGAGGGGTTTGAGTGCCATCCCTGCTCCAGGAGCTTTCCCGACAGGTGCGCCTTTACGCGCCACCAGAGGATGCACACAGAAGGAGGTTCTTTCAAGTGCACGCTTTGTCCCATAGAGTTTCGCTCCAGCCGTGACCTGACAATCCACATGGCAACGCATGCTGGTGAAAACGCCACAAGTGCATAGTTTGTCTGAAGGTGTTCGCTCGAAACTCAGACCTTGCAGACCACCTGCGGGGGCACGCAGAGGCAAAGCCTTACGAGTGCCTGCACTGCCCAAAGGCCTTCAAGAACAACTCTGGTCTGCGCCAGCACCTACGAACTCACACGAAGGAAAGGCGTTACAAGTGTGACCAGTGCCCTGTGTCAGCACCTACGCAGTACCATCTCAGTGTTCACATGCGTACCCACACTGGTGAGAAACCCTACAAGTGCACAATTTGTCCGAAGGCGTTCGCTCGGAACGCAGACCTTGCGATCCACCGGCAGGGGCACACAGATGCAAAGCCTTACGAGTGCGTGCACTGCCCAAAGGCGTTCAAGAACCACTATAGCCTGCGGCAGCACCTACGAACTCACACGGGGAAAGACCTTACAAATGCGATCAGTGCCCTGTGTCAACAACCACGCTGTACCATCTCCTTGTTCACATCCGTACCCACACTGGTGAAAAACCATACAAGTGCACGGTCTGTCCAAAAGCATTTGCCAAAAAGTCGGGCCTCAACATCCACTCGCGGATACACACGGACGAAAAACCATACAAGTGCTTGCACTGCCCCAAGGCCTTCAAGGACCACTGTACCCTGCGTGACCACCTACGTATTCACACGGGAGAAAGGCCCTACAGGTGTGACCGGTGCCCTAGCTCGTTTGCTGCACGAAGCTCGCTGGTAACCCACATCCGTACGCACACCGGCGAAAAACCCTACAAGTGCACAATCTGTCCAAAGGCATTCACTCAAAACTCTGGGCTCAAGTCCCACTTGCGGTTTGCACACAAGATTAGAAGCCTTTCAAGTGCTGCACTGTTCCAGGGCCTTCAGGCACCACAATAGCCTGCACAAACACCTACAAACTCGCACAGGATAAAGATAATACACGTGAGTAAGATAGTGTTCTAAGGCTTTCAATTTGAGGAATCGTCTTGCAGGACGTGGGAAGACGTGCGTGGGACGCCGTGCCGCTTCCAGCGGTTTCAGTTGGATGGAGCCACCAGAAGGACAGAAGGTGTGCATCCTTTTAAATCCGATTGTTCTCTAGCACCGTTTAATGTGGGGCAATGAAATGATACCTGAGCACTTATTGTTCAATTAATTATATTATGCAGGAGGATGATGACAAAGCTCCCTGTTGTGTCCAAAGACAATGACGAAGTAGAGGGGGACGATGCAATACCTACCACTCTGTGTGCGTTCCTTCATTGCTGATTCGGCTGCACCACATTTGGCGACGAGGGTAAAGTGGATGGCCCAGCTTCTACATAAACATTCTGAATTTCGGGAAGGAAATAATTTATAAATTTGACTATTTTATGTTATAAAACGGTTAATAATATTTACACTATTTAAAAGCAAAGATATACATGGTATTCCAAGGTAAACAGAAGCAAGTAATGGTGGATCTTTCAGTGGCCGAGAAAACTTCCAGTTGACAAGCTTCTTGTGTATGTTTCAATGAACATGAGCGAGCAGTGCGTTTTCTAAGTTTTTATCGGCGGAAAATTGGAAAAGGTATGTCGAAAACCAAACGTAAGATAGTTTGGTGTATGTTTCTGGACCATACGGCAGCCAAGAAAAAGCACCACATCTTGTTTTATTTGGCGTCCCTGGCGAAAGTTACTTGGCTCTACCTGACGACCCAGTGGAAACTTGTGTACACGCGAGACATTCAACGAAGTTAAGCACCCACAAATCAACTGAGGCATGTATGTTCTTTGTGCACAGGCGAGCGTGTGTGGGAACAGCATCGCTTCATACACTACCCAGTGTCGCCATGAGTGTTCGAGCTGGCCAAAGCGAAACTATGTTACACCTGTCGGACGTAGTTGAAGGAGGGTGTGAATGATTGTGCCACTCGTGTTCGATCGTGCCCGGGAAAAAGCGAGCGGTGTTTTTTCGACGACGAGTGGAGATATTGTGATTGTGACAACGTCGACCTATTGTGGCGATCCCGTGAATGGATACAGGTGCCGGACGTCGAAAGGCAATTTCACATTGTAGAACCCAGGCGATATGGTAAGAAAACTAGTTTCGCATCCGACTTGTTACGATCACGCTACGCTCCTGGAGACGTATTTCATTTGCTTCAACTGCCCTGTTTGGGCAGACACACACAAGCACTGTGTGTTTGACGATGTGGGTGAGTAATAAAATCTAAAGGATGGTACCCATGCTGTTTCACGTCTTGCTTTAGTTGTGTTGCAAGCAGACGCTTTGTTGCATCCTGAAAACAAAAGTGGCTCTCGAACTTCGGAGAATTGACGTGTCTGAAATTATTTTGAAGCCTTTCCGCTGACACAAACTCTCAAAGTTTGTTTCATTTTTTAGTTTGTCCATGGATGGGTGTTGGAGTTTCCTCATGACTCAGATAAACAGTCTGTTCACAAGCTCGCATGCACACGAAAATTATTGTCGACAAATAATTCTGCTCTAAGATTTAAAAAAAATACTATAAAAACATTTTATGCTTTGAATATTTAATGCAGTGCCAAGATTGTTTTATGAAAATCTACAATCAGGCTAAAATAAAAAGTTTCATTTGGGCGAATATTAATCTACGCAATCAATCTATTTGTGCAAAAGCTCAAGTGTGATTCATCTTCGCTGTCCGGAAGGGTCGAATCTGTCCATCTTTAATTTTAAGTGATCCTAGTGTTGAGCGCGAAGTCGACGCTCGCGTGAGAGAGACTGTTTGTGCTTCGACAGCCCCAGGGGGATGGGGGCAGGGGGGGGGATTGCAAAGTGCGGGAGGGGGGTGGTGTCGCAGTGGGCCATCGACCCTAGTGACGTCACTGCGCTGCATCTTTTATTTCATGGAGATCTGCCATCGCAATGTTGCCCGGTCAATTGCAAAGCATTACAGCACTTCAAGAAGCCAGTGGAAGCAAAAACGTAATAAAACGCAGATTTAATTCCAATGTTCAAGCATACGATGGGACAGAGACGCAGCACAAGCTTCGATCACACCACGAGACAGGACGAAACTTGCTTTCAACAAGTTGTGCCTTTTTTCTGCGGTGCTGCACTTTTGTAAAGTTTCTACATGTTCTCAAAGGTAATGGACCTTTTTCACATACCGACAGCACCATGCGGTGGCTGCACTGAACTAAAAATCGAGGAAGGGACCTACCTGCGCTACCAGTCGATAATGGGACTACGCTACCAGTTTCTTCGTTCTCTGAGCAGCAGGAGACGTGCCCAACGCGCACGTCAAGTGGCGGCATCCGTGAAACGTCCACTTAGACGTCGTGTTATTCTTTCCGTCCGCTTTCTTTTTGCGTAACACAATTATATGTATGCTGCAATTACGTTTTCTACTCGCTGATCCACAGCCTCCTTCCGAATTTCCTCGATTTTCGTGGCACACTTCCGCCGCTTGGCATCGGGCGCCGCGCGTGCGCAGAGACGCTTCTCGGTTAAAGGTCCATTCTCACCTTTTGCACGAGGTTTTAAAACACTTGTTAGGCGAATGACGAGGAAAGAGTAGAAACCGTGTCTTCAAATCGCTGCCGCCAGCCTCTGCAACGCTCCAAGAAGGCGATTTTGCTGCATGCAAGATGGCCGTCCAGCGGGTGTGTCACTTGACAATACGAAATGAAAAATGCTGAACGCGGGTAGGATTTAGAACGACAAGGTACAAAACCCTTACCCTGGGTAAGTGGAACAAGGCCATAAAGATCTATACCCGTTTTCACCTAAAGTATCGTAGTTAAAAAAGTGGCCTGTCGCGGAGCATTACTGATTTCCCCCTTTATGTAGAGAAGATATTTGTAGGTGCACTTTAGATTAGATATATGTTATTAAGACGTACACGTTCCAAACGCCAAAACCATCGCTTTTCCTCGGACAACCAAATATCGTAATAACTACTTCGCGCCGCGTATGAACAATGCGCAAAGCTTGCTTTTAGTCGAATTTCAGTCGAACTTTTGTGGAACAGGGTAGTCCTCTTAGCACTGACTTCACCTCTCTAAGCTGCGAAAGGAGCCAAGTTGGGGCAAGGTAAAAAGTGGTGAGCATATAAGAAAGGAGGAGGAGGGCAAAGGTGGAAAGCGCGAAGTGTACGTCGGCCTTTAAGTTCAAAGTTAACTTCGAACCTGACCGAACTCGACCCGCCAGATTCGAAAGATACTTCCCACTAGGTAGATGGCGCTACAGGCACCTGATACCCGAATTAGGAGGTTTTCGTTTTCGGTTTAGTTAACGTTGGTTTAAACTTATGGTTTAAACTGATTAATGCTATAAACTTTAATTCAACATACGTTTTGACTGCTCATTTTCTTAAAGGTTTGCTCAATTCTTTTGTGTCTATCGAGAGATAGACATAGAAAAGTGAGTGGCTGCGCCCAGACGTTTTCGTCCAATCCTCTCGATTTTATTAGCGTGTTGGATTGGACGAAAACGGTACAACAATTTTCACTCTCTATGAAAACCTTTGAGCGGTGCAGCGTATGTTAATTAAAGACTATACATTAATCAGTTTAAATTGCCAAAGTTAAACCAACGTTAACTAAACCGAAAACGAAAACATCTAATTCGACATCGAACCCCGTAAGCATGAGAATTATCTTTCGAATCTGGCGGGTCGAGTTCGGTCAGGTTCGGATTAACTGAATAAAGACCGACATAAACTCCCTTTTGCCCTCCTCATCACTCTCCCCCCCCTTGCTTGTAGCCGACTCGCAGCAAGATTGAGTCAGTGGGAATACCCCTGTTCCCGCAAAGTTCGATCACTGGATTTGCATTGTTGAATATACGATATTTGGACTATTCGAAAAAACGTGAACTTGGCGTTTGGAAGTATTACGCATCTTAATAACATATATCTGAACAAGTGCACCTGCAAATATCTCTCTATAAGGAAATCAATGTCTTTTTGACAGATACTGGCTACGGCTCTATAGCTGATATGCTATGGCTTGTTGCAGGGTAGAGTTTGTACCTTGTCGTTCACAAATCCCTACCTAGCGTTCAACTCATTTCGCTGAACACTGAACGGCAAATGCTACATGCAACAAAATCTGGGCGTTTAAAACTGGCAACAGCGTAGACACATTTCTCTTCCTCGTCATTCGCTACAATAAATGTTTAAGACCTCGTGCCGTCTAACGGAAGCGCTACGCGCATAACCGATACCAAGCGGCGGAAATGACTGCGAAAATCGAGTAATTTATGAATCAGCGTGGCGTATTGCGGCGCTCACATATATTGTGTTATAAGCGGGCGAAAAGCGTTCAAATGGGCGCCCTTGGTCACCGGCAGCGTGGAACTGCGCCCTACTGCTCGGAAAACGAATAATGGCGTAACCGATTATCACTCCCTCGGTACAGACCGATGCAGCTGCATGAGTACAAATCATATGAAAAAGTCAGTACTGCTGAGAACATGTAGAAAATACAATGCAGCAAGAGAAAAAAGGCACAACTGAAAGCAAGTTTAACAATCTAAATGATATGTCAACAATGTACGTCTCTCTCCCCGTAAACCTCTTGAACATTGAATTAGATCTAGTTTTATTCATTTTCTCGCACAACTCTTGAAGTGCTGTAATGCTGCAATTGGCAGAACCTGTGCGATAGCAGATCTCCATGAAATAAAAGATGCAACAACGTCACGAATTCGATGGCCCTCACGGCCTACCCCCCTCCACACTGCAATCCCCCCCCCTGCTACATCCCCTGGGCTATGAGCACAAACAGTCTCTCTCCTGCTTGGCTCGGCTGCCGCTCCACTGAATCCGCAAATAAGATGGACTGGGTATTCCCTTCGGATAGCGAATCGATGCATAACTGCAAATAGATGATGCGGATTAATATTCCTTAAATGAAACCGTACAACTGATTGTAAAGACATAAATAAAGCAATCTTGGCACTGCATTAAATATTCAAGCATACATAGTATTTTTTTTAAGTCTCAGAGCAAATTACATTAAGACAACAATACAATGAAAAAGACTGTTTATCTAGTCATGAAACTCCAACACCCATCCATGAACAAACTAAATAAATGAAACAAACTTTGAGTTTAGTATTCAGCTTCAAAATAATTCAGACGTCAATTTCGAGAGTTCGGAGCCACTTTTGTTTCAGATGCAATAAGAAAATATTGCTTGCTACAATAAAGCGTAGATTACCATCCCTTTAACCCATCGTCAAACGCACGAGGTGGCAGACAGGTTGTGAATCGTCTCAGAGGCGTGGCATTGACCGTAACAATTCGGGATCTTGTAGTTTTCTTACCGTAAGCCTGGGTTCCAATGTAGATTGCGATCGCTATGCTGGCATAAATGCGACGTTGTCTGGTATCTATCCAATCGCATGGTGACACGCAACACGTGTACCTCATGCGAAAAAAAATGTTGCGTGCCTTTGATAATGGCGACAGTATGTGAGCGTATATTCGCACCTGCACAGGTAGACCTGCCACTCGTTCCAGGTACCGTTGTTCGTCATCGTGGCAATACAGGGCATATCGCGGTTTCGTGCTTCTTGAGCGACATTTTGAGAACAAAATCGATCCTGCCTTTACGTACGGGTCTCTTATCTCGTCAGCTATTTCTTCGTCCAGTCAATGAAGTAGTCATGTGTTGGCCCGAGTTTGAAGGCGTAGCGATTGAACGATGGAATAATAATTATCATTCGTGCTTACGGTAGCGATTGGCTGGAATGGCTCGGTTTAAAGGATGCGCATGTCACTGGTGTCCGATCAGGCGGCGCGCTGGAGCGCGGAAGGTCCCCTTGCGTCACCGCAGAGACGATTCTCAAATTGAAGCCTTAAGAACCTTTATCTTACTCACGTGTATTATGTATCCTGTGCGGTGCTATGTAGATGTTTGTGCGGAATATGTGTTCATACGGAAGACCCTGTTGTGCAGCGCCGAACGATCTTGTGTGCTGGAAACACTGGGTAGGCTTGATTTACAGTGAATCTGCCTGAACGGGTAATGCGCTATGCCGTTAATAAGGATGGGCCACCAGCGGCCTCGGCACTGTAG
>JAZHYW010058784.1:0-12930 GCA_037355805.1 Ixodes ricinus | reverse complement strand
GCGATTTTTAACCCTGTTCAACGTTTACCAACTCGCCCAGCTTACTACCCTTCTAAAAAGAAGACAAGGTGAGGAAGAAATATTATTTACTTGATAGTCAGGTCAACGCCTCCTCTATACGGTAATGCCTGTCAGATCATGCGCTTAACAATGGGTACCGGCGGACGCCCCGCTTCTCTCGCTTCCCGCTACGCGGCGCCGCAGCCCGACCACACATCGCTCCAACTTGCCAATCAGGTCGTGCGCTTAACAATGGGTACCGGCGACACCTCTCTCCCGCTACGTGGCGCCGCAACCTGACCACACATCGCTCCAACAGTGACTGGGGCAGGAATGTGAGAGGGTAGTAGGAAAGGGTATGATCCGGGGAAAAGCGCTCATGTGACGAGTATTACCCGATAAAGGAGCGGTTGGTCAGGTCTGTGTATGTCCCTGTCCTGTCTGTGTGTAAGTGTTCAATGTTCAAGCTGTTTTCTCATAGACATGTACCAACTAGCTCAACTCAAACCGGTAATTTTGGATATCGTACTGGCACTCCTCCTGTGGCAACTCTACGAGTTGCATACGCGACTGTGTGTGCAGACGATAGTATTATCTAAGCACACGACAACCCCCTCCCTCTCCCTCTAACTTCAATGGGGAATTCTGCTACAAGATTGAGAAACCATTCGAGATAATCTCCACAAAGTCGGCATCCAGCCATCTCATGAAAAAACGAAGCTTCCGTCTCCGGTAAAATCACCAAGAACTGGAAATACAGCTCACTTTTCATGCGCAACTCGTGGACAGAAAGGACAGCATAAAAATCCTTGATGTCTATGGTCACCGCTCCAACTTCGTCATGGACTGGCTTGCGTCAATTTCCAAGACTTTTGAGCAAGGCCTCAACTTCATCCGCCGCATCTCCCACTGGCTCGGTGGTGCCGGTGAACCACGGTGAACGCACAGTCAGGCTACTTTAACCTCTTTACTGGTCTTAAAGGTAGCCTACAAAGCCCGGTTCTACCGCCTCACCCGCGCGCACGATCGCAAACTAGAGCCGGTGTACAACGAGGCCAGGTAAACCCGATACTCGACCTTTCTCGCTTCACGCCAAACGAAGAGCTGCATAAGTGCTTATACCTCGCTGAAATCGCTAACACACGAAAAACCAAATGGATATGCACCTCGCTCGCTTGGAACACAACCCTTAGGGCTGGGCCATTGCCCTCTACCTTGGTGTCAGGTTAACAAACAAGAGTACACTTCGTCCGTCGAAGCCACCTGACACCGAACTGGCCTTGCCTAGCATGCCTGCCCCACACCACTCAGTATGAACCCCCAATGGCACAAGACACAAAGGGATCAGTGCGAAAGTCAACACTGTGATGTTGCTCTCTTTTTGGAGACCCAACGAATGTAGTCGCCAACAACGACGCGTTCTTAAACCAGACGTACGTGACCGCTGCAGCCGCAATTTTTCCCTTCCATGACGCCGACCCTCGAATCTACACTGCGGTCTACTGAGCACCCTCCTCACCTAACCTCGCTGAGACCCACACTGTGCTCGTGGCTCTACAGACCAACGAAGAACATACCAAGACAGATGCGTCACCTCTCCGATGCACGCTAACCCTCTACACGTACTGCGAAAGCACAATACGCGCTCCCAAGGACCACCACCACACTCAGGTATCACCTTTGTGGAGGACATCTTCGTGACAACACTGCGCCTACTCCGAAACCACTCCATCGAAACGTGCATCCACTGGATCCCTGGGCATGCGGATATCCTGGGCAACGTGAAGGCTCACGAAGGTCTGATGCAAGAGTTGAGTGAGTCTCAACCTCACTCTTTACCTCTGTCTTCAACCTCCACTTCTGCGCCCCATTCCACAGACCCCACCCTCTCACAGATGAAGTCTACGACCCGCTCGAAGGTCGCCTCTTCTCAAAAGAAACTTTCTGCCCGAGCAGTTCTCTATCCCCATGCAGCGTCTTAAAAACAAACCAATGGTACTGTTCCGCCGCATACTTACCGGTGTTGCCATCACTCTATACGCCCTACGACGCTTCGAGTTCGCACGAAACAAATGCCTCGATTCATACTACATTACGCCGGATTCCCGTTTTATGGACCCAGACTGGCTCCCCGTGATTCACCACTTAATCTGGGGATGCGACGCGCTGACCGCATATGGTCAAGCTGCATTAACCGCCCTACCCGACGACAAAAAGCTCCCGACTTACTCAGACTATATTCACCCGGCCGGCGACTCAGAGCGCCGGACGGTGATTCTTACCTCGCTCCCTAATTTTGTGTCGAGGGGCAGGGTGGGAGTCCACGACCTAATCCTAATTCTCACAAGATAAAACACCGCACGGGATACAGAAATAGCGCCAAAGATAGCGACCACTTCTCCTCGAGTCGCCTGGGTTCGGTGCAGTCCTTCGCAACAGATGATTAATTCTCATATATGACGTCACGGCTCTCAGCTGCTTTGTTGTGGGGTCTACGGTGCTACTTGATTCAGATCCAGAAAGTGCATTGTGATAAAGTATTTTTGGTCTGAGTGTATGCCATTGCGTATGACTCATCCTTCGACGGCGCTCTGAGGAACGAATCAACCATGCTAAGAGATTCCGAGATGAAAGGGAGATGTCGCTAGCTTCCTTATTTACAGGCATTAGCTTCTTCGGGGTTTTTAATCTAAGTGTACTTTATGCGCATGTGCGCTTTTACTCTTTTACGTATGTGTTCTATTAAACTTCAGTTGCAAGTTACGCCCTGTCCTGTGTGCCTCACTTCTCCGTCCTTGTCCCCTTGGCGTATTTCCCACCATGTAGCTACCACAATTCGGTCTCTACTCGGTCTTACTTTAAGTCTGATCGCCGCCGACGCTTGGATCGCCGAGTCAATCAAGCAGTGCCAAAGTCTTCACGGCGCTCATCATATTTGAGCTTTTGCTAGTGTGGAAACCATGGGGTTCCTCTAACCCTATCTAGGCCTAGCTTCAAGCAGGCCGTGGGAGTCGTCGTCACCAATGGCGTCGGCCTCCCGGATACAAGGAACCACGAGGTCGAATTCCCCGAAGGGGCCGGCTCTCCCTTGCCCAGTTTGGGTGAACGCGCCATCGGCACACCCTTGGGAGTTATAATGAACGCGACTGCTAGCGGCCTCCCCGGGCGCGTCCATTCTCCGAGGCTACATAAGCTGGCCCCGAAGGAGTGCCAGGGGCTCTCGTCGGCGGAGGCCCTGGCTCTACGGAGCTCGGTTTTTCTTTGTGGGCCTCCGACTTCCCGTGAATCTGTCTAATGCGGCAGCGCGGGAAACCGATCGGGTCGGACTTTCTTGTCTAAGAGCGAAGCGTGTTGGCATTTCAGTCAATAAACACGTCTTTATCCGGACCAAAGGAACCTTCTTTGTGTTTCTAAGTGGTACCCCCCAAAGGTCAAATCCCACACTATCCACAGACTAAACCTTGCACGCACAGAGAATGCATGGCGATTCTGCGCTTTTTCTGAGTGTCTAGCCGATGATGGGAAATCCACAATGATAACGATGCATTGCCTCCATCGAATTGTAGCATCCGCTGCTGTCCGACTTCATTCATTTTATTTATTTATACATCACAATACATAAACACGATTCAAATAAAACACTCCTATAAATATAGCTGCCCGTGTAAACAAACATGATACAAAAAATGTGGATACCATTTTGCATGGAAAAAAGAAGCTGATTTATCAATTTTCATGGCGCATTCCGCACGCTACTCATGAATGTCCCAGGAATTTGTATGAATACAGTGTCGCCTAAATTCAGCAATGGCCAATATTTTTTGTTTTCAAGGTAATAATAATAATAATACTTAATTTACTGAAAAGAAAAAATTACACAAGAATTCTTAAAGAAGTCTAGTAAATTTGTGCATGGCATGATTGTAAACATATTTTATGATGACGATTTAGTGTAGGGCAACTTGAATGGAGCATTTTCAGCAGTACCAGCTTCAGAGAAGGGTTATTATATTAAATGTTGAGAAGGAATGTAAGTCGAGTGACTTACCTTCCCGTAGAAAGCAGAGGTAGCTCGGCCTTCGCTTTCAGCCGCGAGACGCTCTTATGTCGACAACAATTTATCGGAATGAATATAGCTGCTCTATTTTGAATGGAATCGATTTGATTAATAAATAGTTTTTTGAGGGGTTCCCAACACTACAAACGTAGACGCGGCCGTGTCGTAACGTGCTCCGCTTCTCAGGTGCGCTGAATCGCAGTTTTGGGATGTGACACAGATTGTTTTCTCACAGATCGTCCCTACGACAAGGGAAATATCGTGATACCTCCGATACCGAGTGAGCCTTTGTCACTATTTCTTTGCTCGTTCGCCAACCGTAGCTACGCGCGGAGTTATGCATACAGTAGGCCTAGCGCAGGCGTGCTCAGCAGGTTCATCTACACCTGCGTCATGCACCGACGCTTCCCGACAATTCACCACTCACCCGAGCCTATTAGCTCACCCCCTCCGCAAGCTTCCCTCTACGCTGAGCTGTCATCGTCTCGTGATGAGAGCGTTAGCTTTGGTGGAACCAATCGTACAAACCATACGCAAGAAAGGACCCCACCCATGGGCGGGAAAGACACCCCAGTGAATCCAGAATCATACGAGCTACCAGGAATTTTCCGACAACTAAGAGGTCCCGGTAGAAATGGACAGCGCTGCCGATGATGAGGGCGTCAGAACCGCCAACCGCAACCATACGGAACCTACAGCTGTGTCGGCACAGGGCGGTAACCCGATCATGGACGAGGATGACACGGATGGATAGAAGTGCCCCGCAACCACAAACGCGATGCACAACTGGGCCGACGTCCTGGTACGAGGACACTGTCTGCGTCGAAAACTAACATCGATATATTCAGCAACCACGATGACCGCCCCAAGTGTGCAATGGTCTTCAATCTCGAAGCTGCTGCGATCTCACTAGCATACCTCTACTCAAGCATGGCCTTAGATCTGTCACCAGAGACACAGCACAGTTTCCTTTTTCATATGATGAACGCACGAAAGGCCATATGCCTTACAGTACGAAACGCTACTCAAGCCAACAAACTTCTGTCCGTGCAGTGCCCACAGCACCGAACAGCAGAAAGAAATTGTCGCCCCCATAATTTCGAACACTAGCGGCATCCGAGGGGTGGCGCGCAAAATCTGCCCAGGTGAGATGCCCAAAACACTCCTCCAGCAGCAGCACCCAATCCCATACCATTGCTCACGCCCGGCGGGTTGGCAAAAATGATCTGACACTGGTCCAGCGGCGTAAACTTTCCTTTTTCCCGGTGGGGGCAGGCTGAGAAGTTCCCGGGGGGGGGGAGTGCTGCTGCGCGTTATTTTCTCGGCAGAACTGGAGATTGAAGCTAACAAAGCACACTATGATTCCATTTCCCATGTATTTTGTCAATAAAGGCACGGTGGGCGTTATTTTGTTTACCCCACTACCAGAAGCTCGTTACATGGCGCGTAAACAAGCGTCCTCAGTAAGGATCATGGCCCGGGCCCGGGGGGGGGCTCTGCCTCCCGGATCTCACCAGGGGGCACGAGCCCGATGCCCCCGTAGTCTACGCCTATGCACTGGTCACAACTTACACAAAATTAGCGCAAACGACGAACACAGAAGGAGTAGACAGGACGTAGCGCTACTTACAACTGACGTTTTTTTCGAAGGATAGAGAAAGAGAAAGAGAAAATGAGACCCAAAATTATAGAAAGAAAAGAAGAAAGGCATGCTAGAGAAGGAAAGGAAGAAGACAATATCAGAAACATTTAAAAAAAAGGTACAAAACATTCGAAAAAGAAGAGTTTTTGGAAAAATAAAAAGCCTATTAAAAATAGCACAGGTACTGAAGTTCCATCGTTCACAAGTTTACCGACGAAGCAATAAGGCACGCATCCTCTCTGGTTGCTATGGACCAGACTTGTACGTAATCCGTTACAAGTAACGAAATTACTTGTAATCCCTTACATTTATCGGTAATTTAGTAACGGAATAATTACATATTTTCTAGAGTAATTTTAAAGTAATTCCCTTACATTTTTTACGTAACGGATTCCTTGTAATCCGTTACATTTTTTTCAGGACCAGCCCCCCCCCCCCCCCCCCTTCTAAAGAAAAGGTCGTTTTCATTTTGGTGAAGTTGAGCGCAGTGACACTGTCACGCGAATTGACCAGCGCAAAGGGAGGCTTGGCACTCTTCAGTTCCGCAAAGCCTTTTTTTGCAACACCAAGCCCCTGAATCTATTTTTTTAGACCCTAACAACAATGTCAAAAGATCCAAATAAACATTTGTGCAAAAACAAAAACAAAAAAAGGGGGGGGGGGCAAGTTATATCCGCTTTTTTTAGTGTGTGTGTGTGTGTGTTGTGTTTTTTTTTTTGCGATCGAAGGCGGGGAGAGGAAGTCACCAAGTGATTGTATGCCTCTTCGAGAAGCTCAAGGCGCTAAGTGCACAGACAAGAATTAACAATGTCCTTCTCGGTTATAGTGACTAGGACCATTTTCATAATGTCACAACACGAGACAACGCTCCGTCTACCCTAAAATCCACTAAAAGAGATGTGATAATATGTGAAGGTGTTATTGCCCCAAGCATCCTCGTTCGTCGATGCACACTTATCATCTTCTCTTAGAAAACAGGATGTATTTTTTTCTGCTTCTTTCACCTTATTTGACCCTGTTTTAAAAGCTACTTACTTTTTTTTTTGTAGTCCGACTTCTAGGGTTGGCCCACTTTATTTGTGAATTCCAGCCAGGTTATCTGCATCTCAGTTACCCTTTTTGTGAGTCAGCTTTTTGCGAGCACTTCGAAAATGGTAATAGTCTTCCTTTTTCCTTCCTGTTTTTACCCCAGCAGGACGCATCTTATCTCAAGCTGATATTTTTACAAATAAAACATGATGGTGGCTGACGTAGACTTGATATTCTGGGCTTGAGGAGAGAGTGAAATTCGTGAGTGGGGCCATAGCGCGGCTTACTTAGTTCTCTGCCCTTCGCTGCCCGTGGCATCAGCGGACGTTTATCTGGAGAACACCGGAGTAAACTGCAGTCGGTCCGTGCTCCGTGCGTTTTTGAACGGCATCAAGAAAGGTACACACGGCAAACGTGCGTTTACATTTCCTTGTTTTAACCAACGTTCTAATTAATTGTTGTTATGAGTGTCCTGTTGTTGTTTGTTTCTCGATTACTTATATTTAAATATTGGAAACTTTTTCTTATTCACCAACGTCTCAACCGAGGCTCGACCTGTTCAGAACCAAAGGAAGAAGAATATCGAGCCAAACCTTATTTATTATTTAATTATCACCTTACTGTACCAACTCTACTAAAACTCTCAAATATCAGGCAACGGCTGCAACGACGAAGCATTGCTCTATCTTCGAGGTAAATAGTACTTCCATTGCTTCGCTGAAAAAGCTCAATACAGAGCATAAAACATTCGTGAGGCACAATATGGTACTCCCATCCAGTGCCTCAATTCAAAGGGTGTTCAGCGTATCAGTGGACATCTTCAATAAGAAATAACGCAAAATGTTTAACGACAGCTGTTGCTCAAAATACTCAAGGTCAGTACATGGAACAGGTGGCAACAATAATAACTTGAATAACCCCCTTTCCTTTGTTTCTTAATTGAGGAAAATAACTTTGAAAGTAACGCCACGAAAGTAACGGATTACTTTTGGGGGTAACGGTCACTTACTTTTATGGGAGGGTAATTGTAATTGTAATAAATTACAATTTAGCCTTGAGTAATTGTAAATGTAATTCCTTACTATTTTTCAGTAACGTGTACAAGTCTGCTATAGACCAGTGTCCGCATAATTCTAGGGCGCCGCCAGGTACATCTACGCTCCCGCCACCACGCGGAAAGAACTGGCAGGCAGGAAGGGCAGGGGGGGGGGGGGGGGCTGCGTTGGCGGCGTTGCTTGGGGAGCTGGATGCGGCAGGCTGTACGAATGCACCACACATCGTGAAAGATGTCTTCACCAGAAGCCTCCGCGGCCCGTTCTTCAACAGGGAAGATGTCGTGAACATTCGAGAACCCATCTCGATCAAGAAAACAAGGGGAAACCTTTCTTGTCTTAGATGTTCTCAGTGTCTGCTGACCCTTGACATCCGCGTTTCAGTCCAGGTTCATTGCGTAGTAAATATTTCGCTACGCTTTCTTGTAGCTTTCAAATGCTTGATTGTTGGGGTTCTCGTATACGACATTACATTCGTGGCACGTTTGAGACCGATTTTCGTGATCTACTTGCCTTTCCGCGGCAGCGCGGCTCTGCCGATCCGAAATAAGTGACCAAAACCGAAACCGAAACGAAGGTACCATTCGTAGCTAGCGTACGTACACGACGTAAGCGACCTGCCGACTGATCACGGAGAACTGTCATCTTTGTTGTAGCCATCACGCACGCCAAACGTACGCATGAAAAAAATTTCTGCTACACTGGTGCTCACTTTTGAGTTCTTGATCGGATTGAAGTTTTTTCTTCTGAGTGCGGCTGTTCATTCTTGCCGAGAAGCTGCATGGGACGGAAACTTGTGGAAGCCGTAGACGTCGCATCCGCACTCGCTTGTAGGCAATGCGTGACGGGCAGTGGGTGTCCAAAGAACCCTGCGTTTCCTCTGGTTGTTCGTACAACCAACAGCGGCACAGTGTCGTCCGGACTAATTGCTCTGATACATTACACGGCGGTAAACAAGACCGACGCCGGCAACGTGCTAGTACTGGGAAAGGTCGCGGTCTATCGCCCCCCCCCCCCCCCATACACACACACACGCTGCGAGCGTCTGGGTTCGAAACTATTAATCGCCAGTTCTAAAGAATGGTACTTACTTGAAGCGGGAGCTCGGAATTCTACGAGGTACCAGGAGACACTTACTATCGGGCAACGAAGCAGGGTGCCTGTGGGGGCGGAGTCTAGGAACGCTACTGATTAATATTGTGACAGGCGATCAGTTATGATAACAGACGAAACTTCGACTCGTTTGTTCAGAAGTTCGCGGTGATATTTTATTAGCCCTCGTAACAGCACACCAAAGATGAAATTCACATCACGCAGGCTCGTGCGTCGTGTCGTAGTCAAATGAGCACAGTCAACGACGAGGTGTAATGAGCTACTAAGCTTCACAAGGAAAATGCGCGTGAGAAAGAGTTTTGAGGCGGTCCAAAACACCGATCCAGCAGACGCACGTACGTACGTTTACTCCGGACTCCATGAACCCGACGGCTCAAGATCAAAGCGATCAAAGAGCACCGCACGCCATCGCCACCCGGTTTCCTCTGCACTTAGCGCGACCACGGCACTGCAACGGCAGGCACTCGCCTCGGCGTGAACAATCCGCGAACTAGATTAATTTTCCACTCTTGAAGCCATTCCAGATGATAGATGAAAATACCACGGCGCTGTAGAACATCTGACGGCACAACGGTGCCTGAGCGCCTGCTCGGCATCGTCGTTGCTCGTGAAGGCCTGCTTATTTGTAGTTGAGACGATGATTCCACATCTTTCGTGCCACTCGTGGTGCTTGCAATAACTTCGAAGGGCACGGGAATCTTCTTACGAGGATGTTGAAGGCACGCAACACCGGAGCCACAAAGCAAATCGTACAAACTGTCGCCATGCTTGCTTTTTCTTCGTCACTCGCAGGCGCGGTCAACTCGTCGCGAGATGTTTTCTGGCTCGGCTAGATGAAAACCAACAGCGGCAAAGTGGCGTATGGACAAACGGCTCTCACATACGGGCACTATACTCACATACCGCGGTAGACAGGACCGATGCCGGCGAAACGGCAGTCGGCACACCAGCGAAGAACCCCGCGGCGGAAAGCAGCGGAGCAGGCCGACGCAGCAGCCCCCCCCCCCTCGCCGTAAGCGTTTGGGTTCGAGATTATTGCTCGCTTTTGCTCCTGCGGTCGAGGCTAAAAAGAGCACTTGCAGACAAAGGTCTATGACGTGGGCTTCATCCATTTCACGTGTTCTTTTGCCCACACTTCGTCGCAGGATCATTGTTCAAGCAAATGGGTGGCACCCACAGTCCCTCACGTGTACTGCTACATGTCCCGACAGTGCAGATTTAGAGAGAGGAAATATTTTTTCGGCCTAATGTTGATGCATCGTGCTGACTTTCCCACATACGATTTCTCACAAGACATTTGGAATCTCGTAGGCGACACCGATGCAGCAGTTGACATATTGATAGACTTGTCTCACGCCGCATTCGTCGTGCCCGGTCTTGTGTGGAATTGATCTGGAGACAGAGCCTTCCTAGCTTATCCAGGGCAGAGAGCACCACCTGGACTTGGTATTTGGCAACGACTCTCTTGAAGTTGAGCGATATACGGTGGATGTATGGTACTACCGCTGGTCGGCGTCTCCGGTCTATATTCTTCTCCATGTATTATTTTTGGTTCTCACAAACATTCCTCAAATTTTAACATGATGGAGGCTGGGTACCCTGAAATTCTGTATCCGTAGAACTTGTGCTTCGAAGCTCTGTCCTGCATGAATGCGTACAAGACTTCTTCAGTGCCGCAATCAAACAGTTAGAAACAATTCCTCGTCTTATGAATTTAGAGTTTGCCGAATTATATTGAAGTAGTTGTTTCTTAGATATTGGTGAGTACATCCAGGTCACATGCTTCGTTTAAAAGGTAAGCCGCAAATATAAAAAATATGAGGATGCTGTTATACCGAGACTCGTGCGTAAACTGAAGCCCTTCAGCTTGATCAGGAAATATGCTCTTGATGATGTTGATATGAGCCCAGTCGCCTGTTACTGGTGTTTCTGTAAGTAGCACCATATAGTCACCTACATATCTAAATAAGCGTGCTTACTTGAGGTGATAAGCTGTATGATGGCTCTATCACATTTTCGAAGAGAAAATGTCGCACAACACAGGAGCCACACACAGACCGATGTAAATTCCTTTCTTATGTGTGTACTTCTTATCCGAAAACTTGACTACCGTGGACCTCATGTAGAAAAATAAAGGTTAGAGGAAGGACTCTGCCGGTATGCCACAGTTATCTTGGAAACGTACACTAAGCGAGTGAACACACTCGCTTACTGCGTCAAAGAATTATTTGTGCGGGATTGAATAAAATAAATCCTCTACATCAAGAGAAAATGCGAAGCGTACTTGGGAGGAATTGTTTTTTAGGTAGTGAATGACATCCACAGAGTTGTGAACACAGAAAGGGTCATCCAGTTCAAGGTTGGACAAATGACGCGGAATGAATCTTGACATCTCCCCCTGCCAAGATCAATTTTCCGTGGCTATCACACGGAAAGGACATCCTTCTTTGTGTGTGTCTTGACTGTAAAAAATATCTCAAGCTTGTTCTTTTTTTGCAGCGAAGGTCTGCTTGCATAATTGGTTCAGGTTCAGTTTGTGGCTTTTTGTGGCGTGGTGGTACGGGATGACATCATCCCGTACCATCACGGCCTGTCCCATAATCTGAAAAAGGTGGCGGCCAGGTATGGTCTCTCGGTCGTCTTTTCAGCGCCCTGCAAACTCAGTAAAGTGTGCCCTATGATGAAGCCAAGAATGAACATCATGAACCCTTTACTTAGCTCAGTCAGGGCCTGCATTGAATCCCAATATGAAATTGCTTTCCGGAACTCAAGTGGGGTGACTACCGAGAGTTTTCTTGAACTACTGCAATTTTATTTAAATTCCACATTCGTCGGATGGCAAAACGTGGTGTTTTTACAAAAATCGGGGGTGTGTATTGGGTCTTGTGTCGCGCCAGTCTTAAGTGATATTTCTTGCGAGAATCGACCATGCTATTGCTTGGCTATTACGTCCACGCTTGTTACCAACGCGTTCAGATATGTAGATGATTTTTTTTACTGTACAAAAAGACTGCGGGTCAAGATTTAGTTACTACGATCATGGACATTTTTCATACGCGTGGTTTCGGGCTCACCTTTTCTTTTGAGAAGCCTAAGGAAGGGCGTTGCAATTCTTAGACCTTTTCCTCTCATTGCACGCCGATCACTTGTGCTGGTCATTCTCACCGCGTTCCAAAAAGGTATTCTTCACGACACCATCCTCGCACTCCAATGTAGTGGAGAGAGGCATTGCTATCTCTGGCCTCAGTTCAGCCTAAAAAAGTCATGTTTCCATGCCATTCATCGGAGTTTCTTGGAATAAATCGATAGACTAAAATTTTCAGGGTTCCCGAATCAGGTCCTAATTGAAGTGATAGGAACGCTGGTAAAGAGATGTAAAAGGGGTGGAGAAAACTATTCGCCCCGTTGACGAAAACCGGGTGGTGGTTTTACCATTACCTACGCAAAATATCACATAATCTAAAACAAGTGGCGAAGTAGTTAGGCTGTGCCCGTAGTACCATCAGCCCTAAAACGCGACGAATGTGTTTCTAAGGTTCATGAAAAAGCGAAAAAAATATAAAAAAACACGTGCACAAAAGCATGCGCGCGCCTTTCGTTCCCTGTTCATCGGGCGTTGTACGTAGCATTCCTCTTTCATGTGGAAGATGCTGTGTTGGACAGACGAGACGGTGTCTGAATGACCGGCTACGAGAACACAAACTTTATTTACAACATCCACTGTAGGAGGTCACCTTTCGGTGCACTGTAAGACCTGTACGTGCACTACCATCTTTAGAAAGAACATCAATCATCGGCCGCTTTAAAGAAAACAAACGCGCGGGGTGCTCGAGGCGTTCACCATCTTGACCTGCGGCAGATCGCTGCGTTAGTCGGCCCTCGGTAACTTTGAGCGAAAAAGTTGCCTTCTTGAGAACATATGACTGCGAGTGACTGTTTACCCCCTGGTGCCGTTGTCCCCTGTAACAAATTGTGCTTTATCTTTCTCTTCACTTAATATACTAGGGTTGTGATGCGCGCTCGTTTGTCCTCGTCTC
>JAZHYW010058783.1:0-12456 GCA_037355805.1 Ixodes ricinus | reverse complement strand
TGCGGGCAACGTGCACAACTTCTCTCGATTTGGAGCGACGGTCTCGAGGTGGCAAAACTGGGGCCACTTCATAGTTCGTTGGAGAAATTTGGCGCAAGACACGGAAAGGGCCTACAAAGCGCTTCAGGAGTTTCTCACAGCGTCCGGCGATGCGGGATGGGGTCCACAAAAGAACTTCATCTCCGACGTTGTAAGAAGTCGGCCGATGGAGGTCGGCGTGACGTAGTCGCTGGTGCTGCTGGGACTGGAAGGTATGAATGCGGGCGAGTTGACGAGCGTCTTCGGCCCGGGATGTTACTTCTTCGATATAGTGCTCAACCGGGTGGTCGTCGATGTAGGGCAGGACAGTGTCAAGCGGTGTGAGAGGCTCACGGGCATACAGAAGGTAATAAGGGGAATAGCCGGTTGTGGCCTGACGGGCGGTATTATAGGCATATGTCACATAGGGAAGGATGGTGTCCCAGTTTGTGTGGTCGTCGGAAACATACATGGAGATCATGTTAGCTAGGGTGAGATTGAGACGCTCTGTAAGACCGTTGGTTTGCGGGTGATAGGCAGTTGTGACGCTGTGGACGGTTGATGCTAGGCGTAAGACGTCGTCGAGGACTTTTGAGACGAAAGGGGTCCCTCGATCGCTGATGATCTGTTGGGGTGCACCGTGGCGTAATAGAATGTTGTGTAGAAAGAAATGAGCGACTTCGTGGGCATTGGCGACAGGAACACACTTGGTTTCGGCGTACCGCGTCAGATGATCGATGGCTACTATGATCCATTTGTTGTTCATTGCCGATCGAGGGAAGGGGCCGAGAAAGTCAATGCCAATGCGTTGAAATGGCCGATCAGGTGGCACAAGCGGTTGTAAAAAGCCTGGTGGCTTTGTGGTCAGAGTTTTTCTTGTCTGACACTGATGGCATGCTCGAACGTATTTACTGATAGTGCGGGTCATGGCGGTCCAAAAGTAGTTTCGGCGAATTTTAAAGTAGGTTTTGGAAAATCCCAAGTGGCCGGCTGCAGGATCGTCGTGATGAGCTTGAATGATTTCTCGCTGTAGGTTGGACGGGACAACAAGAAGCCATGGACGTCCTTCGGGCTCGTAGTTACGCCGGTAAAGAATTCCGTTGCGAAGTACGAAGAGGCGGGAGCGACGTTGCGTTCGTATTGTGGGGTGGTGCAGCGTTCCGTTCAGATGTTCAATAATAGGCCGCAAAGTTACGTCGGAAGATTGGGCGGCGGCGATGTCAACGGTTTCGAAGGCTGCGGTGGTATCCGGGTGAGCGACAGTGTTGAATCCACATGGAGAAACAGGCAAAGGACACCTGGAGAGGCTGTCGGCGTCGAGGTGGCGTTTTCCAGATTTGTACAAGACGGTAAAATCATAGTCTTGTAGTTTGAGCGACCAACGTCCAAGGCGTCCGGAAGGATCTTTGAGAGTGGTTAACCAACATAGGGCATGGTGGTCAGTGACAATAGAAAAGGGGTTGCCGTAGAGGTAAGGGCGAAATTTGGATATTGCCCATACGACGGCTAAGCACTCGCGTTCGGTGATGGAATAATTGCGTTCGCATTTGGTAAGTGTGCGGCTGGCGTAGGCGATGACGTGCTGAGTGCCAGAGATGGTTTGGGCCAACACTGCACCAATTCCATAGCCGCTAGCGTCTGTACGAATCTCGGTGTCGGCGCCCGGGACAAAATGACCGAGTACTGGGACGGTTGTTAGGGCTGTTTTGAGTCGTTCGAAAGCGTTAGTTTGCTCCGTACTCCAGTGGAAAGATGCGTTGTTGCGAAGTAGTATGTTCAGCGGTTCAGCGAGATGAGCGAATCCTTGTATAAATCTGCGAAAGTACGTACAGAGGCCAAGGAATGAGCGTACGTCTTTCAAGTTCTTCGGCTGGGGGAAATTGGAGACGGCGGCTGTTTTCTGGGGATCTGGACGAACTCCATCATTGCTGACAATATGTCCGAGAACTTTAATTTGGCGAGCTCCAAAGATGCACTTTTGTGAGTTGAGCTGCAAGCCAGCGGATTGAAAACAATCAAGGACTTGTCTTAGACGGTGTAAATGTTGTTCGAAGTTTTCTGCGAAGACAACGACATCGTCAAGATAACAAAGACATGTTTTCCAAGTGAGACCGCGGAGTAGCGTATCCATCATTCGCTCGAATGTTGCTGGCGCGTTGCACAGACCGAATGGCATCACATTGAACTGGTATAGCCCGTCAGGTGTGATAAAAGCGGTTTTCGGTCTGTCTGCGTGGGCAACGGGGATTTGCCAATATCCACTGCGAAGATCCATGGCGGAAAAAAAGAAGATCCTTGGAGGGTATCGAGGGTGTCGTCTATGCGCGGCAGGGGGTAGACGTCTTTCTTTGTTATTTTGTTGAGGCGACGGTAGTCTACACAAAAGCGTGAGGAGCCATCTTTTTCTTCACAAGTACTACCGGTGACGACCAAGGACTGTGGGATGGCTCGATAACCCGCTTGTCTAACATATCTTGGACGTGTTCATGAATTTGTCTACGCTCGACTCCCGAAATTCTGTACGGACGACTGTGAATAGGTGAAGCTGCTCCAGTGTCGATGTGGTGCTGGACATGCGTCGTCTGCGCAAGTTGACGTCGGTTGAAATCGAAGAGGTTGTGGTAGGTCGTAAGTAGGTTGGTTAACGCTTCATGCTGTGCGGCGGTCAGAGAAGGGTCTATCATTTTTCCTACATTTTCAAGAACATCTGTTGAAGGTGGGAAAGCGACATGTGTCGTTGCTTCAGACAGAGTAGCGAAGTTGTGCTCAAAGTGTGCGGTGATCGTAGCCAGATGGGTACCGCGGGGTAAAACCCGTGGTTGGGGAGAGGGATTGGTGGCGAAAAGAAAAACTTTGCCATCTGTTGGTGCGACAAGGCTGTACGGAATAATAATATTCTTTTTCGTGAAAGCATTTGACAGGGGTTCAACGAGGCAGCTTGGGGCTGAAAGCGAATGATCCGGCACAAGGACGATGGCGAGAGCGGAGTGAGGGGGAACGATGTAGTCGTCATCGGTGTGGAGGGGAACGGAACAAGAGAGTGAGGAGTCGTCTGTGATGTCAGTAGAACTCAAGTGCAGTTCGCGGCTGGCACAATCGATGAGGGCATCGGCGGCTGACAAAAAATCCCATCCTAAAATAAGGTCGGCCACACAACTGGAAAGGACAGTGAACACAATAATATGAGTGATGCCACTAATAGATATCGGCATGGTGCAGCATCCAAGAGGTTGTGTGAGCTCACCATTACCCAAACGCAAGAAATGTCCAGAAGTTGGTGGAGTCAACACTTTGTTTAAGCGGCGGCGAAGCTGGTCAGACATGCAGGATTTTGCGGCCCCTGTATCGACTAATGCTGGGATTAGCTGTTGATCCACCGTTACCAATATAGTTGTTGGGTAAGGACGAAAAGGATTTGCGACAGTTCGTGCTGATGCAGCCTGACCTCCGGCGCCAAGGCAGGCTGCAGTGTTTAGTTTGACGCCTGGTTGACGACGGATGTGTTGTTGAACGGCGATACGGAGCGCTGACGTCTTGGGTATGGAGAAGATGATCGAGGTCGGCGCGGCTGGAAACCAGAGGAGGATGGGAGGGGAGGGTAATCGATGTTTCGACTGGCATCAGTGTGGTCAGAGTACCTAGAATTGTTGGCTGGGGAACGGCCGTAAGTTTCGGCGTCGATGCGGCGATGACAGTAGCGGATGACATGACCGGGGTTATGACAGTAGAAGCAAACTGGTCGGCGGTCTGTTGTTCGCCACAGTTCTGTTCTTCGTGGTTGTGCATAGGGTTGGGGTGGCGTCTGCATCATATTTTGTGGTTGCATTGGAGCACATAATGGCGGTACATGCTGGAGAGCACAGACAGGTGGCGACGAAGCAGCTGCTGAGGCGTATGTGCAGGGTACAGAAGACTCCCGATGGAGTGCGGATCGAAGCTCGTCCTTGATGATCTGTTGTATGTTGGGCGCGGGCGCCTCGTCGGGTTTGGCGAACGAGTCGGCAGGCGTTTTTGAACCGGGCAGTGAGGATAAAAACTCACGTAGTTCTTCGCGGATGATGGCGCGAATCAGCGTCGGAAGGTCGGTGGCAGAAGTTGGACTTGAGACTTCTGGGAGGCGAGCAAAGGGTGCCTTTAGGATTCGTCCACTCTGAAGGTCCTCGTAGTGCTTGCACTCGGATATGAGTTGCTGAACGGTCGTAGGAGACTTAGGGGCCACGACTGAAAACAGTTCTTGGGACAAGCCTTTAAAGAGGTGGCGGATTTTGTCGTCCTCTAACATATTCGCATCGACACGACCGCAAAGGCGAAGGACGTCCTCGGTGTACGATGTGGAGGATTCAGTAGAGGCTTGATATCTGCGCGACAGCGTGTCGCGAGCCTGTTGCCGGCGGCGCTCAGGGGTGCCAAAAACGTCTGCGAATGCGGCTTTAAATGCGTCCCATGAATTAATTTCTTCTTCGTGGTTGTCAAACCACTGGAGAGCGGTGCCCTTAAGGTAAAACACGACGTTGGCTAGTTTTAAGGTGTCGTCCCAGCGGTTGTGCTCGCTTACTCGGTCGAAGGTTTTGAGCCAGTCATGAACGTCGGCATCATGAGTGCCTGCGAAGTCGTGGGGATCCCGTTGCCGGTTCTTGACACGGGGCCGTTGTTCAGCGGCGGCTGCCTGTCTGGTTTCGTCGGGCATCTGGGTGAGGGTCGAGCGGCCGCTGCGGAGCTCCGTCACGACAAAAAGGGATCCAGAGAAGAGGACGGGGACTGTTAAGCAACCTCCACCAAATGTGAGGAAAGGAATACACGGATATTCAATGGGGGATGTTTAGGTACAAGGGATATGATCGGTGATCGAATGTTCGCGGTCCACAGTACGAGCGCGAGCCTGCTCACTTCAGTGTCCTTGTCGTCGTCCTTTCTCCGGCTTCCTAACAATATATATATATATATATATATTTTTTTTTATCTAAGGGAGGGCAGCAGGCTTAGGTATAGCATCAAAAAATTTCCAAAACGGACAGTTTTATGCGGCAATAATTTTTGGAAACACCACTTCCCACAAACAAGCTTTGCAAGCTTTCTTTAAAAAGAAAAGAAAAAAACGAAGATGGAAAGGGTTGTACGAGTCCAGCTTCTCGTTAGGCTAAGCGTGCGTGGCGAAGGGAGTTGAAAAGGGCGAAACTTCGCTTTGGGCCTATCGGAGCATAAGTAATATTTTTTTCCGTTTTTCCTTTTGTCACAGATTCGCGGGTAAGACTTTCAGAGGATACTATTTATAAATTTGTAATTTTCATAACTCAATTTAGGTTTATGTTTTCAAAAATAAGTTGCTTTGATTTTTTAGCTAAACAAGCTGGGCGTGTGTATAAATATTTTTTATATCATACATAATGTGCTATAGTGTTTTCTTTAATAGAAACCAACCGAAACTACGAGTTAGTGTCTACAAATAATTAACAATCTGGCAGAAAAAAATGACTAAAACATAGCTTTGAATTTTAAAATGAAACTTAATATAATTCGTGTTTTTTGAATGCATGAATTTATGTGTAGACAATATATTACATCAGGTTTTTATTGCATGTTTTAGTGGACAATTCCGTGAGCTCTTCATACGAAAAATAAAGAATAAAAATGGCTTTGTTGACAAAATTTTTGTTGAAATTTGAACTTTTAGAGTGCTTCAGTGTTTAAAGGCTTTTTTCGCTAAGTTCATTTTATTTGACTATAAAGACATACACTATGAATAGGTATTTGTTTAAGGTATTCTTTATATATAATATATGCTATCAAATTGAACGTAACGAACGTTATCATCCAAACCAGTTAAATCATCGTCAAAGAGGACAAGTTTTAAATTTTTTTACAAAAGTTAAGAAAATTAAAAGCACTTTTATGAACATTGAACGTTTTTACTGTACTTCAAGAAACCGCGTAAAAAGTTCCTTTGTTGTGCAAATGGCATTTAAGCCCGGCGAAGCTCGCAAATACGCGATCTTTGCAATAGCCGAAATCCAAATTCAATCCTTTGGTCCTTTAACAATAATAATAATAATAATTAGACGTCGAAAACTCTACAACTAAACATATGACGCGGAAGCGAATTTCAAAGTCGTCCTGTGGAATAATTTTCTCTGCATATATATTGTTTCGTAAGCTTTCGATACGTGACCTCTTTTTCCTTCACTTTTTGAAATGAAGTCACCGGAATGTTCCCGGTCTTATACATTTGGAGTAAACAGTTCAACAATGCTATAATAACTTATTTGGCTGGGTAAACAGGTAATTGAGTTGCCATACCCTGCTTTGCCCGCAAGAACCTCCGTCTAATATTGGGGCTACAAAGGAGTTCAGCACTGGATTTATGTTGTAGCAGCACACGTATTCGCATTGTTGTAGCCTTTGGTTCTGAAAAAAAAGTTTTTATAGTTCTATATATAATATTAATTAATTTTATATTTATATAAATATAGTTAGATGTTGCATAATGCACGCATATAAAAATTTCAGCTCAATTTGAATTGTTGCGTGTTAAATAATATACGCACCACTCTCATCATTTTATTTCCTTTTACGAGGCATGATAATTGTTTTTAATGTTAATTGGCACGAAAAAACAGGATTAACAGTCTGTTTTGTTGTCGAATAGTTGAGGATGCAAGCGACAAAGCTTTTAAACGTTTAGTGTACGGGAGAAGCATAGATTTTAAAGGGGCCTTGTGATGTGTTCTGGACTGGGATGAATGAGTTTCGATTGGAATTTCACTAAAGGCATATCCTTTAGAGGGCCAAAAGAAAGAAGGTAGAAAGTCAAAAAGCGGCTTTTCGGTACAAAAGTGTACAATATAGCGGACTGTTGGGTATCTCCTTTCCTTCGAAAGCTTTTCGCCTTTTCACTATGATGCATCCGCGGTACCCAAAACACATCAGTCGGCCCCAGCTCACGCATTGGACACGAGCACTGCGTCACTCGAAAGCATGCGATCGTCAACAATCAGCCTGTCGACGAACATTTGGATTCGCGTTCGTGGCCAATGAGTTCCATGACGGTACTTATCATCATCTGTGAATGACAGAGTTCCATGGTGTGTTGAAAAGCACGATTGAAGCTTCGAGCCATCGCACTGGTGCTCAAAGCAGACGCCCGACGACGTTATTTCCGATTCACCTTTCAGAGCCGAGGAGGAAAGCGGGAGGCAAGGAGTTGGAAAAATTGTTTCATGGTTCCTTTAAAGGGGATGGCTACCTATTCTGATATGAATAAATTTAAAACCTTTTTGCATCGAGACTGCCGAACAGAATAATAGAAACGCACTGGTCAGCACTGCACGTCACGCATCCTGGGCAAAGAACGCCTTACCAACCAAGTTTGCCGGATTACCCATCCGCATATGCCTAAATATTCTGAAACTGAGAACCGAATGTTGCAAATCTAGCTTTTCCCCATCCCTTCAAAAGGGAAAGTGCCATTTCGCAAGAGATGAGGAGCAGATGGGAAAACAGTTGGGAAAAGAAATATATATATATATATTGCGCGTTTCAGCAACAAGTGCGTAAATTAAGGCTTATTACAATGCTCCCCAAACCTTGCAACACACAGAAAATATATAATTACGCGTCGCGACCACTACAACTTTTCGACATGCCACAAACATATTTCCGTGCATGAACGGTAATACACAGACACTGAAAGTTTACTTGTCAGTTAACATGGCAGTCTGAACCATCTGGGCTAGAAACCATCGCAACTAGAAAACATCGCCAGAAATCATCTTGGGTTGAATTGAACATTCATTGTATTCTTATTGAGTCAATTGAAACTCAACATAAACTCAACGTCTTTGGATTTGATAATAAAGAGACTCAATACCTATTCTATTAAATTTTCTCATTAGGGACGCAATTGAGTTTGGCCAGTAAGAACTCAATATCTATTCTTTTAAATTTATCATTAGGAATGCAAATGAGTTAGGTAATTAAGAGAAGATAGATAAAACTTTAGTAGTCCCAAAGAATGAGTAGGGGGCCTCAGTCCAAGCCCCTTGTGGCGTACTCTGGAGAGAATGGATGTACGCAGCCAGGTAAACGTGATCTGAGAATGTGGTGGCCGTAGTCAGCCACTCCCGGGGTTGAGGACGAAGGACAGGGAGGTGGGTTAGGGAGGGGGGTAAGGAGAGGGATAGCGCAGATCCATAAGATGTGATGGGTATTTGGGCGGTCGCCGCAGTGGATGCAGGGGGAGGATGCTCATGGAGTTGACCTCGTAGAAGGTGGGGAGTCGACATTAGGAAAAGGTGGATGCGGAGCTGGGGCTGCGGAGGGTGTTACTTTGGGCGTTGCGGATGATGGTGCCAAATACTTTACTAGGGGGAATACAGGACACTCCCCTGAGAATACAATGGCCTCGGGGACGACGGGTTTGCTGCACTCTGAATAGCTAGACGTGTCATGGCGTTGCGATTTTTCCGTTTAGAATCGGCTGGTGACTAGCGCCGTCTCTCGGTGCGCAATTCTTTACTACCGGCCGAACTTCCTTCAATGTGTGCACGCTGTTCACGGTCGCGGTGACATAGGTCATCTCTTGGAATTTCCAAAACCAGCGGACACTTCATTGGTGACTCACTTAGAGGGCGCAATCACGTAGGATCAGCGCTACGTCTACCGTTATGTGATATAAAACTCGAACGCGCATGCAGCTTTATCAGCGGGTATCGAAATTTGTACGAGCGATTTGAAAGCTGCTCTGATAAGTGTGTTTGTAGCCGTAATCGCACTTCAAGCAGTACTGGAGCAACGAATATTAAGGAACTATGTTGACATGAAAGCACGTTTATGCAGGCACAGCAATGTATTGTCGTATACTTCGCCGCAATGTATTTGCTACTATGATTATCGCTAAAGCGCCCGAGAGGAGCACCTTGCGTAAGTAACCTTGTACTCGCGAGCTGGTGTGTCGATAATTTTCGAAAGCGCTGGTTTCCGGGAATGTGTGGCTAGCGCAAAATTCTAAAGTCAGGACTGGGGTTCTGCCTATTAGATATATGAGACGGCTTAATCGAGTTGATCCATTTTCTCGCCATTTTTCAAATCGTCGAATAGATGGTGCTACGTGAGCCGAGGCAACAGGAAAAATATTCAGAAGGTTGGGAGATAAGTTTTAATATTTCGTGGATGAGTCAACATTATTCCTGATAGACCACATGGCCTTGAACAAAGTTGGTTTAGGTGATTTTAAGTATTTCTGCAATGATAGTGGAAAGGTGTTAACTCGAATTCACTCGTAAATGTCAGTCGACAAATTTGTTCGTCGAAACAATGTTTATTGTACATTGAACAAATATGTACAGCTTTGCATTCAACAAACAGATCTCTGTTTACACACACAATAACGCTTTGAACAGATATGTACAGCTCGGCATTCGAGAAACACGCGTCGCTGTTTTGCACACCCAACATTTTGATGAATAAAAAAAGGGTCGAGGTGCACCTAAGCATTTCTTATGCAGGAATTTGTGAATGCGAAAGCATGCAAGCCGCTCGTCCGCTCCTTTATCGTCTGCTCGTCCGCTCCCTTTGTCGTCTGCTCGTCCGCTCCCTTTGTCGTCTGCTGCGCACTGGCGATCACGGCGCGGGCTTCGGGATCTCAGACGCCCATGGCGCGGCAGCGCTACTGGGAGGCTTTCGTCGACGCGCGCGCCAGCCCCATGGAAGCGAAGGCGAGTCGCTCGCCATACACGAACTCATCTCTGTGACGTCACGGCGCGGTGGTGGCGCGTCGGTCGCACTTCCGGTCTGGGGCTGTGGGCAGAAGTCCCCATGCCAGACGTGTATTCCTGCGTTGTTTTGAAAGGAACCAGACAAAAGCCTGCCTTCTCGTCAAAACGCCGCGCCTGGGGCCATTACCAAAAGTGTCGAGAAAGGTTTGAAGGTCAGTTTTCACGTGCTCGGTTCGTCCGAGCAATCTGGATATGTGCTGTGAAAAGGAAAAAGCAGACGCCGTCGGACAACGATTGCTTGGGCGGGAAGCACTTTGGGTTGAATTCACGGATACTTGTGGTCATCAGATTTATTTGTTTTGTTCCAACATAGAACGCCAGAAAACCGTCAAGTTGTGCGGACCACCTGCGGACTACGTTCAGTGCGTCTTCAAGTTCAAACCGGCCGCCTGATTGTTCGAACTGTCGTCTGCTCTTTCAAACGTTTCTGCTTGTCGTCTGCTCTCTTAGACGACGCCGGTCCGTAGACCAAATGTTGGCCCGGTACTTGCGATAGAAGTAAGTGCAGGCCTCAAAAGACTTAAATTTGAAGGTTGGAAAGCAGGCTCGATGAAAACAGTAGATACAGGGAGATGTTGATCCATTATGTTACCAGAGACCTCTCACCGACTTGATATGCCTAATTCGAGCATGGTCCGATTCTGCTTGCGATTTTCAGTATCGACGTCGACCATCTCAGCTACGGTTCACGCTTTTGCAACCCGAGCGGCGTCGCGACTGAAAATTGCGAGCGAAATCTCATCATGCGAATCAGGCTTTAGCGTACATTCTGCGGCGTCCACGCGGAATGAATCGCCACATGTCAAATTATTCACGCGAAGTTTTGCGGTGTAGACGAGCCTCAGCTAATTTCGCTGACGCCGCTCAAGAGTAGTCAGACATCGCCAGGAAGACGTAGAACCAACAATTCGAACGCGAAAAAGGGCAGGGGACTCACACTGACGCCGACAACATCGCATTTCAATGGTGTGTTTATGGGCGACGGCGGGTTTCTTGCCACACCCCCATCGCGCATGCGCGGCGCCGGTGGCGTCCGCTAGGGGCGCTTCGGAGCGCTCCGGTTTTGTTTGTAAACATATTCAACATAGAGATCACTGTTTTCAGCACACACAGCGATTTCCAACAAATATGGAAGAACCCGAGCAACAGAACGTTTTCAACAACTATGCATACAGCCTCAGCATCCAACAAACACAGATCACTCTGTTTTACGCACACAATAACGCTTTGAATGAATATGCTAGGACTGAGCCTTCAACACAGATGGTACCCGTTGAACACAGAGGCCCTTTCAAAATTCTATTAACTTCATACGCGGTTTGACAATCATATAGACCACAGGATTGTACGTGCTTTTATATAGCTACTGCGCACTTACAGTGATGCGATTGCTGCGCCAATTGCGCCAAACTGCGCCAAGGGGCTAACCTCACATCCTACTACATTTTTCCAAAATATGGGTAATGTGCGCCAAGCTTACGCCAAAGGACCAATTTTGGTCGCTCTTTCAAAATCGAAACTAAACTGAGAACCGCAATAGGCCCTTTCGAAAATCCAAAAAGCCCGCGCGCGCCGCGTGACGAATAATGAGAGTCCTTAGTACGCCCCCTCGCTACCACGGCCAGATACCGGCAACAAGTTAAGCAGCCGAGCCGGTCGGGCCATGAGCCAACGGCTCGTCGATCGCCCATCACGCACCGGCTCTATCGTCTGCTGCACCAACGCTTTGTCGAACCTCGTCGAAACCTGCCACGGTTGCGGTGCAAAATAAGTGGATTCGGCGAAGGTAAGTGAAGGTAAGTTGCAACGAATAACGTATTCAAATAAGTTTACCTGTCGCGATGCCTTTACGCTGCCACAGACACAGTACGCCGCCGACGACGTACGACTCGGCGGATGGGCGGCGTGGCGGATGGCTGCAACCTCGGCTGCAACGGCTGCTGGTGGTAGCTGGCCGGGACGCGCGCGCAGTCGCGGAGGCGCAACGAGAAAGCGCGTGATCTGTATCGAGGCTTCCCGAAATTCCCCGCCGTCGTGGCCCTGCACGTTTTGCAAAGGGTCTATTGAGCATGCGTGAGCCAGGTGGCGTGCGCGGCCGCCCGACACAACGTACCCTGCATCAATCGTTTATCCGGTCTCGCATGGCTTTTCCCGCCGTCTCGCGTTTCGCTGCTCACGTCGCCCTCAAAACTCTCGTCTCGCGTCTTTTAAAACAACCCAACTATTTAATCTCTCGGTACGTTGTACTAGACACGTGGGCGCGTGCGGGCGCTCCGACGCTAGTGTGCCGGGTGCGGACATGCCGTCATGCTGTGAAACAAAACCACTGTTTTTGCGCAGTGAGAGTTACTTGGTGAGCTGAGGCGCCTGCGCGACCACAGTCACCGTGGTAGTCGCGCGACGTCGTGTGTTGCCGTCCCCACATCGCCGCAGATTGCTGGCGCTTTCTAAACTGAAACGCATCGACATTCCTGTTCTTGTTCAAACCACACGCTGCTACAAAAAACCCCTATTTGACTGCAAAGCCTGCTTGGCGCACTATTGATTATTTAGGCTTCTCTCGGCGGGCTTTCCTTTCGAGAGGGACCCAGGTACGTGAAAAATCCGCCGCGAAAGAAAGTTGGTGAAGAGAAGTGAACTAAAGCAAAGAAGGCAATGTCTGCACGCT
>JAZHYW010058780.1:0-13924 GCA_037355805.1 Ixodes ricinus | reverse complement strand
CAACTTGTGTTGAACAACGCATGTCGTTTGGTTCGATGGATGAACGAATTTTGTACCGAAAACAAAACACAGTCTGCTTCGAGCGTTAAGCAAACCATCAATCACGTACTTCTTTCAAGAGTTCAGCAAAATAAAGAGCTGTCGATGTGTGCAACTGAGATGATTTGAACAATTTATACGCAATTACCAAAGCGGTCGTAGAAACTATATGTCACAAGCACTGTCTTGAGGACTCAGACTGTCAGTTCAGATTTGATTGGCCGAAAATTATTAACCCATATCCGCTAGTATAATAGCAAAATGTCATGCGACTTACTCGTTGAAAATATGCTATAAATCTTACACGAAAGAGAGTGATACGAAATCGTGAAGCTAAAAACGATCGCTGCCGAAAGTAATCGTTCGTATTTTAAGTTTGGAAACGGCAGCCGGAAAGACGTAAGATAGCTTTAAAGCCCCAGGAAGTCTCGGCAAATGAAACGATCACGAGGCAGACAGTGTAAAAAAATAGAGAGCATCAAAAATATTTATTATACCCATCGTTGAGACGGCCGAACCAGGTGGTACATTTTAAACGATTACAACTGAATTTCGATTACACAAAACGCATCGAGATTCATCGGAAATAGCGTCTCTTACACTAGCAATGGGAATGTTATGAAACGTAGAAGCAGCTGAATAGCATTGCGTAAATCATAAAATTAGAGGTGATCTTGTCTTCCTCCGTTAGTGTTAGCTGCCTGACGGCGAACGAGGATCGTTTTGATTAAATAAAAACAGGAGAAACACCTTTCATGAAGATTTTTTCTATTGTCACTGGTGCATGTCATCTCGTGCTGATCGTTGGCCCTTCGAACGCGCTAGAATTTTGTAGAGGCACATTTGCAACGACGACGCACCGCGCAAAAAGAAGATAAACAAACAAACTTGCTTAATGTTCCCTGTGTTGGCCGCTCCGTCCCCTTGGGTTTGACAGAGTGTTCTCTGAGTGGCGGAAAACAAATCGGCCAACATGATTGACGGTCAATGTTGTCCAACTATTTCCTCAATGTGTCAATGACCGCCGTTTGACAACCTTGACCGTCAACACGAAGGAAACATGTTTGCGGCAACCCTGTCAGATTGAGACAACATCGACCGATTGGTAAACATGTCCATGTCGCCCGACAACCATCTTGGTCGATCTTTTTTCCGACACTTGGAGAACACCTTGTCACACCGAGCCGACGGCGCGGCCAACACGGTGAACATTGCACTATCTTGTTGGTTTACCTTCTTTCGCGTGCTGGTGCGGCGTCGTTGCAAATGTACCGCTACAAAATTCTAGCACTTTCGAATGGTCAAAGATTACCATAAGAGACGACGTCTACCAGTGACAGTTGATATAAGAAAGTATCATGAAAGGTATTATACGGCCCTTATTTCATCGAAACGATCTTCCTTCGTCGGCAAGGCGCCTACCACTAAACGAGGAAGAGAAGATCACTAATAATTTCAAGATTTGCGCCAGGATGTGAAGTAGTTCTGCGTTTGATAAAATTCCCGTGGCTAGTGTAAGATACGCCATCGTCTACTGTACCTGAAGTCGTTTCATGTAGTCCCGGCGCTCAGATGTCATCATTTAAAAAGTGCGACTGACGTTCGCCTCCAACGATAGGTATAACATATATTTTCTTTCAATACTGTCTACGCTTGTCTGCCTTGTGATCCTTCCTTCACCCAAACCTAGATTAAAACATTACGTGTCTCCAGCTGCCGTTTTTAAAGCTATAAATATCAACGATCACTTTCGGCAGCATTCTTTTTCAAGCTCCATGTTTATTTTGTATCGCTCACTTTGTGGATGTTTTTCTAACATACTTTCAACAAGTAAGTATGCATGTTATTTTTATAATTGAAGGGATATGTTGGTTGGTCATTTACGGCAATTCAAATCTTAACTGATAGTTTGAATTCTCAAGACAGTAGCTGTGAGATTTACTTTCGACGACCGCCTTTCGTAATTACTTATACATTTTTACAATACTTTAGCTGCACACGTTTAAATATTGTTAAAGATCGTTGGCCAGCTCCTTACTTGGGTAAGGTAAATTCATTGAAAAATACACGTCTCCGACGGTGTGCTTTCACGCACGAAGCAATCTGTGTTGTCGTGTTGCCGGTACGAAATTCGCTCATCCACAGAACCGTCCCACACTGGTTCTCCAACACAAGTTGCTGCTGTTTAATGCGTCATCATTAGAACGCTCGTCTTGATAAAAACCCGGCGGTGTCTTTCGTTTGCTAAGAGCCGGGGAGGGAGGGAGAAGAAGGGGGAGAAGGTAACGCGTGCGACGCTCCCATTGGTCCGAAGCGCTGACGCTCAGCACACACCACCCTCTCCCTCCCTCGCCGGCGCTGACAAACGGGCAGAGACCATCGGAATTTCGTCAAAACGAGGCTTTTCGTTTTCGTCAAGAGAGCGTCGCACAACTGGCGCGGAGCCAGAGAGGAGGAGGCGCCACAGAGCGGTGCAGTGCGGGCGTGCTCAGTTGCCGCCCTGCCGTCGCCGGTTTTTCTTCGCTCTGGGTTTTCGTAGTAGCGGTGCGTGGGCTCTGATGTGAGTGCGTAGTTAAAACGATGGATGCGGTTCACTCCACGAGTGATATGGATGCGGTTACTTCCACGAGTGGTCTGGATATGGTTCTTTCCACGAGTTATATAGATGACCGTATCCAAGGGCGTCGACGTACTCTGACGGGCAAAGTACAGAGAAGGATGAAAAAAATTACAAGAAGATCCATTGGTGGATTCTTAGGGGATCCGCTAGCATGATCCTTGGGAAACCCTCACACACGTCTTCCTTTGGGAAACGCCAACATTGACCCCGTAAGGAAGCCAAAAAAGGCAGTGAGAAATTGAGAAAGCGTGAGTGTTTCCCAAAGGCGGACATGTGTGCCGTTTCTAAGGGTCATATGTTAATGCATTTCCTAAGATTCCACCAATGAATCTTCCTGCAATTTTTGTTGTCGAAAGCAGTCACACCAAGGCAACGTTACCGCATTCGTCCATGCTGTGCTTTTCTTCCCGCAATGAGACAGGTCTGTTGGGCAACAGAGCCAATGACCAACATGTTACCCGACCGTTGATCAACATGTTGTGTTGATGTCGCCGACGTGTTTCCTCAATGTGACAGGGCCAGAAACCCCTTCCCGCCAACAGGCAGGACGACGGGAGAGGAGGCAATGTACAGATGGCAAGGAGGGCGGTGGACAGAGCACCCTAAGGAGACGGCATCCTGATCCTGTTATGTTACGGCTAGTTTTATCGGGGGAATTGCCGTAGGGGAATTTACAGATGCGCTTTATTGGCTTTATTCTTTAAATCGCTCGCTGAAATTTCCTGGACTTTTCCACCCAATAACTTGAACACCAATACTAGACACCAGCGGAGCGCGGGTGAAAAGTGATCGCAGCGCCCCTGGCGAGCCTAGAGTCTCCGCTAGCAGACGAACTCCTCAGAATGCACTGGCTCTTCCTATCTCCGCACAAGAAAACTAACAAAGCAGCGCAACGATTTTTTTTTTCGTTTTGATTGTTAAATGTTATTGAGCATTTCATGAGCGGAGGATCTGTTCTTTCAGCAAAGTTGAAACTAACGCGTCACAAGTAACGACGTTACTGGTAACGCGTTAGTTTTTGACTGACGTACTAATGTACTCTTTGGAATCCCCAATTAATAACGAGTAATGTCGTTATAATTTTACGGTACCTCATACCAAATTACGTTACCCGCTATTCGTTACTTTTGCTTAAAAATGGCCGCATGATTGTTTGAAAACCAATCATTTTTATTCTGTACACTACGTAAAAGTGGCAAAGAAAACAAAGCTATGTATAAGCGGCGTCATTTCAAACTCCTTCGGAAGACACTTTTAACGTTACCACGACACGGCCCAAAAGGCGCGAGATTATCGCTGCGCGGAAGATCGCCGTCGCCGTATACCTGAGTAGCCGTCTCGCTGGAAAGAGACATCCGTTCTGAAGGCAACAGTCTGCCGCCACTGGAAGGATTTTGCTTCAGCGTCCTTAGTTGCTCCAGCTGTGTCACATTCTTCTCTTCAAAACAAATATATTCTCATTCTGTCAGCAACAAAAAAAGAGTTGACGTTCCCACGCTTTGAACCAAAACCAGTGTGTCAGCGGTGGCCAGGTGCTGACGTGTCGTTAATTGGAAATGCGACCTTGGTTTGCGAAGGAGTAAGATAACGTTTATTTTACCGGATTAACTATGATTCCATGGAAAGGTCTATTTCATGTCCAATACGTGGCGTGCATCCGGTCGTGTTTTTTCCAGAGCGGTTTCTTCTTCCCAGGTAGGTGCTATGGGCAAAGTTCAATTCTCCGAATGGCTCTCGCGCAGCGTCACATGTTCGAGGATGTACATTCCACATTCTGTCAAGGCCAGACAAACAAACAAGCTGTTGAGGATATACATTACAGTTGTGCGAATCGCGCTCTCGAGGCATCACGTGTTCGAGGATATACATTACACATACTGCCGACAGTGAATTTTTTATTAACCTGATCAATGCAATATGAATTTCTTTGTAAGTATTTTTGGTGTTATTGAAATTTTTAAATTTGATTATTGTGTGTTGTTTTGCATTGTTTATTTATATTTTTGGTTGCTGGCTAATGCTGCTTATGAGTTTCCAACGTATAGATGTGATCTGTACCCTCACTACTAAGTTGTAATACTGCTGCGCTGCAGAGTACAAATGAATAAATAAATAAATATTCACTATGAACAAGTGTATTGTTGCCAAAGCTTGTAGAGGCGGTTTATTATAAACAGCTGTCATAGACTAACAGTGAAACACTAAGTAGCGACAAACTAACGTAAAAGTAACGTCCGTTATTGATGACAAGTAACGACACCGGTATTTCGTTACATGTGCACAATGGTAACGGAGCTCTGTAACGCGCAAGCTTTCTTCTCAGCTAACGAGTAAGCTATCTCGTTACTTATTTTCGGTAACGGGCAAAACACTTGCTTTCAGTGAAAAAAGTTTTTCTTGTCTTTTAAGGGCCAGTTTTTGTTATCTAATACAACAGTTTTGTAAGGCATGCGAAACACAAACCTATCATCGCTCAGTTTTTTTGTTTTTTTCTTAATACTTAAGCATTTAAAACTTCCAAATCTTAGCTGTATATTCCGTTTTCACCATACGTCCGGGCGCAGCGGATGCTACATGCCATCGGAACCAATCGAAAGCCGTCTAAGTGTCACGTGACTTTGTAGAGGGGGAACAGCGACGCGCGGAAAACGTAGCACGGGCTGCCTCCAAAGAGGGAGTATAGTGTTCCGATCAATCAATACGTCTTTCCCTGCTGTTGATACTACTAGCTTTTATGAATGTCTTGCAAGTGGTCTTCTTGCTCATGAGTCATAACTAGGGTTCCGCGTTTTCGGTATCTATTTTTCTTCAGATTCGGGGGTTATTTATCGGTGTTTAATTTTTCTCCTGGAATCGGTGTTTTTCAGTGTTTAATTTCAATGCTGGAAAGAAATCGGTGATTATCGGGGCTTGTGTTGCAAAGCGACTGCATTATTACTAGAAAAACCACGGCACACCTCACATTACACACGTTTATTGCACAGACACCAAATACGTCACACAATGCCCATACATATGGTACTTTTAGTAAAGTCTGTCCGACGCTGGTAGGGTTCTTGCAGCAGGGCAACGAGTCCGGAAGAGCTCCCCACTGGACCGTCAGCTGGTGCAGTGCCACACTACCTTGGCACAGGCTCCAACAAAATTCGTGGGCGATGTCCTCGCCAATCTTGCGTTTCTCCGCAAACCTGGTGATTGACTGGGCAAGTGTCATCTGAGCTGGCGATCCTGGATCAATTGAATAAGAGCACGAAAATTCATTAGTTTAAGATACATTACTATCTTTAAAACTTTAGGTCACACTTGTGACCAGCTAGTCATTCGCGCAACTGGATTAAGAGATGGCGAGTGGAGATATTTGACATGAGTAGGACATACCTGGTTCTGTCCGGGGATTCTTCAACTGTAGATGTCGAGAAGATTTCAAATGCTCGTTCAGACGACTACTGATATGATGAGGGTCATCAGAAATACTCAGCCGGCAGCACTTGCAAACAAGGAGCTTCTTCGCACCTTCACACAAAACCTCGAAATCGTCAAATTCTTGGACGTAGTCCTCCATCGCTTTCCGTTTTCTACCCATACTAACGGGCACGCGAAACTCGTCCGAGCAGTGACTACGAAGTGGGCTGGCGTTGGCCTTCCGCACGCCCAGGAAAAGAGGACACAATCCGTGGACCCTATTGCCCTCCCCCTTTCCCCCGCCCCTCTTCGCCTTTCCTCCTTTCTCCCATATACCAGGAAACCTATGCCTGGACAAAAGACTTGAAAACCGTTGTGCTAAAAAAGATAAGGGAAGGGAACGGGGCAATAAACATGGTTTCAAAAGAAAGGGACGACCCCAAGGACAGTTCAGTGGGGCTGTGTTCCGGGTCAACGAGAAAAGAAAGCGGGCTAGAAGATTCTTTCAGCAAAGCTGCCATTTTTTCCGCAGCTTGAATTCGGTGTTTTTCGGTTTTTACCGATTCAGAAAAAACGCCTCGGGGGTTAATTATCGGTATTTATCGGTATATACCGAAAACACGGAACCCTAGTCATAACCAACTTGTCGAAAAGACAGTCTGGCTAAATCTGCCGACGCCATAGCCAACTATAAAAATAAAAGACAGCAGAAACCTTATCACAATATGTTCACTACCACGATGTCAATATACTGCGGGGGATGGTTGTGCATATAAAATCTGAGGTCATCACCGATGTCAATGTACACGTACACTCAACCGACAAAAAACTAAGTTTGAAAGAACACCTGCCACTGCTCACACATGCTCGTTTGCAATAATACAGTGCACACAGTCAGTCGATGGCTAACTTGCTTTGCGCACGACGAATGCCAGCTCTCAGAGGGCGGTCTTGCTACTGAGTTCATAACTCCATTTTATTATTCTTTTTTGTTGCTGTTTTTTCAGACACCGCTGCGCCGCGGCGTGCTTTCTTACGTCTGCCTTTCGGTTTGTCTTTTTTTTTTTAGCTTTTGCGCGAACCTTGCGTTAGTAGACATCAGGGCGATTCATTTTTATTATTGCTTTGTTTTGTACGCTTTCGACCCTTCCTCAACTCCTTCGTTGCAGAAAAAAAAATTTTATTTGACACGGGAAGGTTGCGAGAAGCCAGGATTTTTATTACGGTTCTTGATGTTAATAGGAGTATAGACGATACTTCGTAACTTTACTCATATCTCGTACTTATCTTCATTCACTCTTTTTATATCTCTCGACCGTAAGAATCGATCTTAGACAGCGCAAGGTCGGCTTTCTATTGGATGGCGACACTGAGTTACGCTATGCATGAAATTTAGCCAGCGCAATAAGCGGCGAGATTTCTTGGCGGCGCCCTCCTATGGTTCCCTCTCGTGACGTCATTACCTTGCGAACAACAAGTTCGGTGGTGTTTGTAATGAGCATGATGGAAGCTTGAAATCATTGCTCTCTCAAAGAAACGCCGCCAACAGCGCCAAATTAAAGTTCTTACATCACCCTTATTTCCGTCGGCGAGAAAACATTTGCTGACGTCATAGTCAGCATTCGGCCAATCGTGGCAGGCCGACCACAGCGTCGCTTTTGATCGCGCACGTCGCCAATAGGCCTATTACTAAATTACCCAAGCATCAAGGAGAATGCAGGGATTGGCGTTCCACGCGCCGCACGTGCTGGCCTCAGCAGTAGTGGACCTTTCTAAAGCAGATGCCTAAAACGAATTGCATCTTGCACGCGCGTTCGTCAACGCTTTATTTTGGTTATTTACTTCGAATCTTTTATACGGGGAAGGCGTGTGCGTGTGTCGCGTTGAACACCAATCTCTGCATTCTCTTTAATGCTTGGGTAATATTGCAATAGGTCTAAAGACGGCGAGGTGTTTTGGCGGCGCCCTCCTATGGTTCCCTCTCGTGACGTCATTACCTTCTGAACAACAAGTTTGATGGTGTTTGTAATAGCCTCGTCCCACTAGAGCGACAAACAGCGATTTTTGTCCGACGACACCACAAAGTTCCGTGTCGCCGATGCTGTCCCACTGCAACGACCAAGACCCGCGACAATCGCCGACACGCGCCGACAAACGATCGACGACGGACAAGTTCTTGTCTGTCGTTGGACTTGAAGCGCACCAAGCTGTCCCACTGAGGAACATGTCTCGGAGACAAACTTATCCTCCTCGCCCGTTTATGCCTTCTGTTGCCTCCCTTCCCACCCCTCTACCCTTCCTCCCGTTCCTCGCTCCGCCGCTCGACCTTCAGAGAAGCCCTTGGCGGCCACTCCTCGTTCCCGTAGTTCCGGTCCCTCGATTGCTCATAGTGGTCGCGGGCGCGGCTTGCTTGCTGGCGCCGGACGGTCGTGCTGCGAAAGGGAATTTGCTTTGGCTGGTTTTGCTCGCGAAAACTTGGTGCGCGAGGTGGTGCTTCAAGACGTCGAAATCTACGCCCCTGCATCAGGATGGATACACCCATGTTCGAGGACTGACCAAAGTAAGACCGCTCACCACGAAGTAGGACACGACGTTCCGCCAGTTCCGTGGCAAGCCATTCTGGCAAAACGAGAGACTTGTCATCTGTTCTGTGATAATCGGGATGCCGTATTGTCCCCCATAAAACGCCTGCCTTCGATCATTCGGATATGAAGTTAAAAACGTCCTCAAAGCGGCGTGAAATTTCGTGGCGCTCAACTGGAATGCTTCGAACGACCAAAAAAGGAACGATTCGAGAATTCTAGTTCGGAAAAAGTTGGGTGTCGATTGTCACGACTGTTTTCGGAAAGTCGCCAACGGCAAATGAAGACAAGCGGAAGGTTTAAACAAGAAATAAAGTAATCGTCTCCACTTTCACCGAGTTTGTCGGCTCGTTTTATGCCCAAGGAGCAAAACACGAAAACCGCGTCGCCAGACTCAGTTTGTCTGTGTATTTTGAAGTGTTTTGTTGACAACTCCAGTCCCACTAGGAAACAAGTGTCCTTGTGCAACCAGCCTGAAACAATAGAACATTGCTTTATTTTTTGCACCGATGCCTATTTGTTTTGGGATGTCCTACAAAGGACATTGAAGAAAGATCTGAATATCTGTGCATATACGATACGTTTTTTGCCTTTAAACCAGAATGATACTTTTCCTTATGACCTGTTCACATTGATGGGACTGCATAGCCTTTGGAAAACAAGGATGATTGATAGAAATGCTGATCCTCCAAGGTCTACAAAGTCCAATTTCATAGAAACTGTGTCACATGTACGTAATGTGATACGATCACCTCAAGAAACGCCCAGAATGGTATACCCTTCTTGACAAATGTGTTCATCTTCCTGACTTTTAGAGATGTGACCCTATTCGAAATATGTTACCATAGCCCTCCTTGTTCGTATTGCTCCTGTGACCATTACCAGACAGTTTGGATGTAAATAAGGAATAACTCTGTTAGAATGTGTCTTGATTGTTTCTACTGTCCTTTTTTTATGTAATAAATACAAAAAAAAGATCGGTGGCCGAGTGGGCTAAAGCGCACACCCAGCTCGACGCGCGTGGAGCGAAAGCTCGCGCTGCAGAACTCAGGATCCTGGGTTCGAGCCCCACCCCTGCCCGTTTCGATCTGGATGAGCATCGTACCGGCGTGCGGTTGTGTATCACTACTGCGTGATGCACGTTAAAGACCCCAGGCTAGCGGTTGTAACTGCACTGGCTAAATTAGCTCATCTACAGCGAGTGACCTCGTCGCAACTTTAAATGGCTGACCAACTACACGCTGTATAAATATCCCCACAACCCAATTTTTTTTTTTTTTTGTGCGTATAGCAGGCGTCTTTTCTTTAAACGCGCTTATTTTTGCGCCGGTAGCAGCGGGCCCGCTGGAAGTGGCCACGGGCCGCGGGACGGGTTTCATTAAAAAGACCGCGGCCTCCCCAGGTCCGTTGAAAGACCTCCGAGGGACTGTTCTGGCTCACGGATCGAGGTTTATAGACCTCTGTCTAGGCCAAGCTGCCGTTATTTGGCAGCGCCTCACGCGTATGTGATTGAGGGTCTGAAACGATTAACGTATTTTTGCTTTCAGCCGGTATTCTTGTTTCGTGCTGAGATAACCCTCCTTTCATAATATATTTATATTTTAAGCAACGAAGGTTACTGACATAATAAATACCCACATAGATCGAACCAACTAAAGAGACAAAAAAACGGTTTCAGATGTATTTGTTTTTCCGTCAGTATGGTTATTGTCGCCTCACAACTTTCCATCGTGAAGGAATACCAGCTTACCTGTCTTATTTTTTTTACCCTCAAAGATAACAGTTTACACTGCAGTGTTCTAGTCAGCTAGTAGCAGGCCATAGTATATGTATAGGATATAATGACTGAGCACTAAACCTTGTGACTTCTAAGACTGAAAGTGATAACGAAACCCGAGCCTTCTAAAATAGCACGCTGTGTAATATTAACCTTGTTATACCATGAGCCTGGCATTAACGGAGCGCAAACGGCAAGTTCATTTTCCGGAACTCAATTGTAGCAAAAAACATTTCATCCCGGCTCTGAGTCCATCCTGAATTAAAAAGAGTGGACGCAGATGGTCAATACTTTTGCTCCTTGGCCTTTACTATTTCTATGATCCAGGTTCGCTTACACCCTTAGGAGAGAATATAAGTCTCGTAAGAAAACGTCGACCGCCAACCAGTGTTGCGGAGTTGCCACTCCGGAGTTGGAATGATTCCGGAATCATTCCGAATTTTCGCGACCCCGGAATGGAATGGGAATGGAATGGTGGCAACGTTGAGGGGAATGGAATGGGAATGGAATTAGATGCCTTTTGCCCGGAATGGAATGGGAATGGAATAAGCCCAATTCTTCTATTTTTATTTTTTTTTAGTGTTTACGGTTAGCGAAATTGAGCCAGTCAGCGAGCCAGTTGCTCAGAAATAAAATGAGCGGGCGGGAAACAGCTAACCCGCGTGGAGCTCTAACAGACTCATACACAAAAAATGCAATACAAAAAAGAAGCGTCAAAGCAAAGAGCAGAGGGGGAGAGAAGGAGGGGGGGGGTGGCGGTGGCGCCTTTCGCACGGGCGATGGGCTTTACTGGCGTTACACGAGAGCGAGCGAAACAAGAAACCAAGCACCAAGCAAAAGAAACGAAGGCATGGAGAAAACACGCGCGCACAGACTGAGATCTGGGAGCGGGGGACGACTCATAACTCGCAGAGCTCTGGTAACTCGTTGACTCGCGCCGCCGAAAGATGATCAGTTGTTGTTTTCTTATAGTTGGAGGAGCGTTGTTTAGCAGGAGGCCAACCCTGCTGCTTTCCACGTTCATTCGCGCGCGCTCCTTTGAAGTGCGAAACCTGGGTTTGCTTCGGCATTAATGGTACGTTTACACTTGCGGATCCGCCAGCGAATCCGCCCAGCTTTCGCCGCTGGCGGCGCGCTGGGCGGAACGCGGCGGCGAGCGCATATGGTGCGGACCTATTTCTGCCGCCGAACGAAGCGTTTCACTGACCGGATGTGACATTCTTGCGCAGCGCGACGCCGCCTACGTCATGAGTATGCGTTCTGTTGCGTTAATTGAACGTCAAAGACTCGACGGTAAGCAAACATGAATGGATTTACTATTTACATGACGAAGTTAATCTGCTGGTGTCGGTGATCGCAGTCGTTCCGTACGTCTTCTTCTTCGATCTGCCCCCGAGCCAAACCGTTGCTTCGTCTTCCTCGTTTTCGTCAACCGCATATTTACACGAGCACTGTACGGCTGTTTCGCGTGAGTAGGAGGTGCCAAAATTACAATTCACAACACGTTCTTCCGGGAGCAGCAACGCCCGGGAGAGCCAGCCTGGGTGGGAACTTCGCGCCTTCTCGACATATTTGACCGGATGTTACGAGAACAGCTGCCGCAGCCGCCGCCGCCGCCGCCGCCGCTCGAAGGAAATAGATGTAAACGCAACCCGCTCGTCGCCGCCGCCACCGGGAGCGGATCCGCTCCCGCGGCAGCGGATTTCTTCTCAGGTGTAAACGTACCATAAAACAAAGCGAGATTCACTTTCTCTTCTCATCTTGCGCTTTGCTCCGACGCTCGTCTTTTTATACTCCATTTTTACGTTTAAAGGGGCGATGCAACAATTTTTGTACTTTGCGCAAATACCGCTTAGAACGGATCCCTGACGTTGATGACCTATGAAACACGCGTTCGTTTTTCACCCCACGCAATAGAAGTCCCAGAAACAAATTAAAGAAAAACGAGCAGCGTTCACCCCCTCAACTCGCAGCCAGAACAAGCGGCCACGTGACCTGGAATGGATTATATGCCGCCAATGTTGATCATAGCCACGCGCTGAGGTTGGCAAAGCACAGGACACGCGCTGAGTTCCAGACATTGTTATGGCTCGGCTATTGTCGTCGTTGCAGCGATTGGACACGGGCCACTACCCGAATGCTGCTCGAGCTATCGATTATCACGAGCCCAAATCGAGCGCCCACGCAATGCTCGGGTCCAATCTATGAACCGCATTCAAATATCGTCACTTGGGTGTACTGCGATCCCCACGTTACGTCATCAAATTTTGCAAAAGAGAGATTGAATGAAAATGATCGCTTTTGTCCTTGAAATTACACCGCAACAAAGGAGTTTCTTGGCCAGTGGCGTTGCGTGCGAGTATCCTTGAGTCCCACCAGTGCCAGTAAGCTCGTGTAAAGTCAAAAACATTCCAACTGAATATCGTTGCACAGCTCCTTTAAGACCGCCTTAACTTGGTTTTTGTTCCGATGCTTGTTTTCTGTGTTATATGTTTTACATTCAAGAGGGTTAGGGTTACAAGCAAGCTAGCGGATTCCCGCTCATTTCCTTTGACTTTAGTCTCTGCCTACTGTGTTTCACCTTGTGATGGACCGCTGCGGACGCTACGAGTCACCCCAGGCAATCCAGCACCGTGAGGGGGACTATACGCACGGCGCGTTGCTGCGCCCCAGGGTCACGCGACACTCAGAAGGCACTGGATTGGTTTCGATGGCTCTCGTGCTGTCTGTTGCGGTCCATCGTAAGGTTAATTAGACTGTCGTCACCGCTCTTGTCGCGTGACCGAACTGACTAGACCTCCAGAAAGACAGTTTCGTGACATGGTCTATACAGTCTCTCGTGCTGCGCCGTAGAGGTTGCACTTTGTCAGAGGATGTGTTCTTGCCACTGTGCATGGAGTCGCTTCCAGAATCCAGCAGCGTACTAGCCGTATTGGTGTGCAGGTATTTGAAGAATACAGTAATATAGCTTATTTCTGCGCCACGCACGAACTGGATATTTTTATTGTCTTATCAAACAAACAAGCTGGCCGCATATGTCCTAGAACACAAATGCAAAAAAGTTTGCCAAAAAAATTCGTGGATTTAAGTTTTGCTGTTTGTTGCGAGCCACGTGGTCGAAAGACCGATGTTTTAAACAAGCATCGAAATATCAAGGGGCTTTCTCGATGTTTGCAGTACAATGTAAACAAACACTTTGTGCCACCAGCGCTCCGCTTAGTAAAATCAGTGCTTTTTTGAGGCATTTTGCACTTTTTTGCAATTGTCTATGCGTTTGATAATGTCAGCTTTATGGTGCTTATGCCGGCAACACAATGTAGCTGTCAAGTGCCAATTTTTACGTTTAGGAATTAGAGGAATGGAATGGAACGATTCAGTCATTCCAGGAGTGGGAATGGGCCCAGTGTCCCCATTCCTAGGAGTTGAAAGGAATTGAATTATCGCAAACTCTAACTCCCCGGAATGGAATGGGAATGGAATGGGGGTGCCCATTCCGCAACACTG
>JAZHYW010058779.1:0-58509 GCA_037355805.1 Ixodes ricinus | reverse complement strand
TGCAGACTCGTCAGGTGATTGGTCGAAGGTCAAGGAGTCCGCTCGTCTTCGTTTGTGATCGTGAGTTAATAAAAAAACCTTTAATTCAATAACGACAAAAGCCATATAGTGTTTTTATCAGATATGATTACTGCGACATAAAAAACCTAAAACAATTACGCAACCCGTAGGGTGAAACACAGCAACAGCTGAGATGGGACGTCGGAGCCTCTAGATGTAATTTCGGAGCCGATGGACTGAATGAACGGTAGAGGTGTGATTCCGCACCATAGACTCCGCCTAGGTGTTTCGTATTTAACCGAGTAACACAACGGAAGAAAATTCCGTAGGGTTTTAGTACCAATGAGAATGTATTAAGTAGGGAGCCTTTCAGCTGTCTGCGCAGAGGGAGAGTGTGTGTTTTCGTACTTCACTTCGGTACAAATAGTCACGCGTGCTAAAAGGAAAGTGCCGAATAAACAGGGACAATAAATGTAGGACAAGACGAAGTGCACTCCAAAACGAAGGTTTACTAAAAAACGCAGACAATCTATTACCATCTTTCTGGCTATTCGTTTAGAAATTTAAACTCCTAGCTTTTAGCTGCATTGACGGGACACAAGCCCATCTGCTCTCCTCTTGCTTTCCGATACAGGGTGCATCCTAACATCTTAAGACGGTTTTATATGCGTATCTCCCGAGAATTGTTGTCTGTGCTAATCCTGGTCACATGGACACCCATTCCGTGCACTGACGGATTTTCCGGCGAAAACTATTTCACCGACCATGCATGTTATCTTGGTGTTATCACGTGATGCAGCAAGTTACCGTGTATAACGCACAGCCAATGGATGCGTGCCTGCAGATAACTGTAGATCTATATAAGTCGCGACTTCAATAAAGACATGCTTCTTGTCTGTTGCACTGCTGTCCTGACAAGTTATTACATTTGCTACCATGCATGAGCTTGCATGTTATCTTGCTTGGCTTGTTATATTGTTATCAGCGGCCTGGGCAATGTTTGGTGGTATGCTGAAAATGGTCCGCGTGGATATGGAGCACGATCGACGGTGCGAAACCGCGAAGTGTCCCACTAAGAAGCTATCGCTGTAATATCGCCGTAAGATTTACTATCACGGTCCGTTGACGCGTGTACTAAAATAGCCGGGCGCTTTTCACTCGTGAATATTGTGCGGGCACTGACTTGAAAGTGTTATGCGGCAAAAATATAACTTTATTTTCTCGTGAGAAAAAAAAAAGTGCATCGTTGTATTTTGTCCGTTTCGTCGTGCGATTCTTGGTTCTACGGCGTGAAGGGAGCTGCAGAACCTGTTCCTGCGCTGCACGCGTTGTATTTCCCGATACTCCTCCGGCTCCATGTGAGAAAGCTTCTGTCAGACCTCGTCCAGCACGCCGCGATCTTTTGCGCACATCCATCTAGACTTTATCTCAACGAAATCTTTTTGTGCCTTCCGGTGCACCGAGGCGTTGAAAGCGCAAACAGGCGGGAACGAGGACATCCATACACGGCCCGGCGCGACCCCAAGACTCCGTCGCTTTTACACCGAGCCGTTCTCAGTAGGGCCTACACGCGTCATTGCGTCTTGGGCTATGTAAACCTGATGCCGTCAGTGTTAAGTCAGGTAGATGAGCCGTGTCGATCGAATCTCGAGGCAAATACGGCGCACGACCTTTTATCTACTATGCTCACTATCTCAAATATTCGACCTAGAATGTTCGGGAAAGAGCTAGGGCGAGACTAACTAAGCATCATTCTGGCTCACTTACCCTTTTCGTTCGGGGTATGAGTATACGCTTGTCTTCTAGATGAACAGAGAACCTATATTCTCGATCATGCTCGCGGCAATATATAAAAGTAATAGACCAATCTCACCAGCCATTTTGGTTCCCTCTGCGCTGTGGCGATGCATTTAGGAAATTAAAAAAATTATGAACAAGCACGCAAAAAAGATGAGAACCCAACGAGTAGAGCACAGGACGAGCGCTGACTATCGGCTGAAGTTTTATTAAAAAACCAGCAGAACCCTATCCATTGGGAACGATTACCTGCGGTAATGCGAATCGCATCAACTGGTGCGGAGTTATGCGCGCTCGTCAGGTGGCCGGCGCACTCTAGATGCGCCGGGCCCACTCCATGAGGCGATTCTAGGCTCCGGTGACGCTATCACGGCCAGGCTGCGTCACGTGTCTCCCGCAGCTGAGCCAACGTGCGTTTGTGTCACTTAGGAAGGCGAGCAAAGCACGCGCCAATACGCTAAACCTCATAAATGGTTACTCGGCCAGACAATTCTGGCGTCTCAGCGCAGTCTCAACGCAACGGTACTCTAAACGGTTGGCGACAGCTTTACCATAGGACGCGCTTACAGCGCTCGTCAGCTGACCGGTGCGCGCGCGTTCCATGCACTGAGGGCGACAATTCCGCTCTCGTGACGGTTCTTCGAGCTCAGAGGACAGACACCGGTGTTCGTCGAACAGCGGGTGATGCTAGACTGAGAGATTGGGTGTAGCGCGGGACGACGTTGGTGGCGCTGGGGCCCTCGTGCATCGGAACGCGTCGCGCACCGGACTAGAACCAATGTGACAGCCCTGCAAAGTCCCGTCCTACGGTATGCGTTACACCTTGCGTAGCAGTGCGATGTGAACTTGTACACCGCACTTCGCAGGCTCTGAGCGTCCATGCGCAGGGTGACGCAGACTGATCAGCGGTGTCATTACGGTTCGAAGCCCGAGCCTTGGTCGCCGGTCTTCTTTTGTAGTCTGTTCAACGACCTCGCGGCGTAATGAGTGTTTTGGCATTTGTGCCTAGCCTATTTGATAGATTAAGTTTATAGGGCACATAGACGAAAAGTGCGTGAAGTATCCAATCGATGCTATTCGCATTAATATTTGCAGTGGGCAAAGGGTTAAATACGGCTCAGAACAAGAAAAACACCGCAAAGCCAACCAACGGCGTAAGAACCACTGGCGTGTCCCTCACCAGGCATCTGCAAAATCTATCTCCTTTTTGTGTAGATAAATTAAAGGCCCACGGAACAGCTTTTCATATTGCATGCGCCTCCAGCACCTCTCTTTGCACGCATTGCCGCTTCCTGATGGTTATGATATCTTCGAAGATAGGTTGGCCCACAGACAGTCTCTGCGGTGTACGCACAAGTGACCGCCGATAATTGACCGTAAGAAAAGGGCATGTTCACTCGTTCTCTCATTGACACAAACTAACGATTGACTAATTTCTTAAGTCATGAACCAACTCGCTTGCATCACCACAACTTCATTCAGGGAACCTCAGTCTTTTCGCACGTGCAACAACGTCGCTGGGACTCTGCGCGTGCACAGCATAAGACGGCACTAGCCGCATCGTCTTTTCCACCTGCCTCCTGTGAACTAGTTATGGCGGCGTCGCATGCAGCCGAACGCTTGGTGACATCGGTCTATTTTCTAGGCAATAAAAGCAAATAAGGACGGCAATAGTTATGGAGATCGCTGCAGATAAGGAAGTGTGAACAATTGATTGCGCTTGAAAGAGCCACGACGATTGTGTTAGCGAGAGACCCCTTCGGTGCGGTGACATGCCACTACAGACATGGAGTGGCTAGAGTGGGTCATGAATTAGTAACACAATATGGCGGGGAAAACATTTGGCTGCCAGATATCTTGTTGGGGTTGCAAGACTGTCGCGGTATTCAAAATAATTCAAACTCTCTCAGTATAGATGAGTTCTGCACCGCTGCAGCTCACCGCACTATTTACGCTCACTGACCGCTGAATTCTATTAAAACTGACGGTTCACTGGCTTCGTTCGATTGCGCACCTCCTGCATCACTGCAGAAAAATGCGGGGCGGTGTACTTCCGGTCGTATCTCAATACACATACCGGAAGTACTCTGCCCTGCACTTTCCTGCACCGTTCCGGGAAGGTGCAGGTGAATCAAACGAAGCTACTGTTGACGTCACCTCCCGTTCTAAGAAAGGTTGTATGGTGGAAAAGCCGAACGCCACTTTCCGTTTTGTTTATTCTATTTTTGTACGAAATAATATGGAAATATTTCCCAGGATTTACCGTGCGCCTGCTCGCTGCAGCTGGTCATTGTGTTAATTTTTTTACACAACTAGAAAGAGGTCAGGGCAGGAGCATACCACAGGTGACGGAGATGACCTGCGTTATGAAAATGAGTATGCTGATCTTTAAAGTTTCGAACGACTACAACAATTGCTATTTTAGAACACTCTGTTTTTTGTTAACACTGCACGATGCACGAACACTCCGACCAGAACCACGCGGTAACAGAAGAACCACGGCCGACAGTCCCAGCTACCGTCTCCGCCCACCGTCCCCGCTCCTCTGGATTCTTCGCTCGTACGGAGAGAGCGGCGAGCGGGCTGGAGTTGCGAATACTCTGTTTCATCATACTCAAAGGGCGCGTGCAACGATATTCGTTGGAAGGTTTTTCACTTTAGAACAAGCCTTACTGGCACTAAGTACCGACGAAAGTATACTCTCACATAACGTAACTGACAAAGAAAATCTTTGTTGCGGTGGAATTTCAAGGTCAAATGCGAGCGTTTACTGCAGTCTCTCTTTCGTTAAACCTGATGACGTAGCTGGGGATCACAGTATCCCCCTGTGATGATATTTTAATGTAGCTCAGCTCGTCAGGCCGAGCATTGATTAAGCATTCGATTTGGGCTCGTGACGTCGAAAGCTCGACAAGCATTCCGGGTAGTGGCTCCTGGGTCCCATCGCTACAGCGAGCGACAATGAGACCGGCTGCTATATTACCCAAGCATCAGAGGAGAATGCAGGGATTGGTGTTCCACGCGCCGCACGTGCCGGCGTCAGCAGTAGCAACTTTTCTCAAGTAAATACATAAAACAAGTGGCATGTTGCACGCTGCGTTCGTCAAAGGCTTGATTTTACTGGTTATTTTACTACGAACATTTTATACGGGGAAGGCGCGTGCGCGTGTGGCGCGTGGAGACACCAATTCCTGCATTCTCCTTGATGCTTGAGTAATACTGCAATAGGTCTATAGCCGGACTTTCATAACAATGTCTGGAACTCCAGGCGCTGTGTCCAGTCCTCTGCCAACCCCAGTGCGTGGCTATCATTAGCATTAGCCGCATATAATCGATTTCCAGATCGCGTGGCCACCTGTTCCGGCTGCGAGTAGAGCGGGTATAAGGTGCCTACATGTCTGTCTGTCTCAGGGTGAAGACGGCATCCATTGTTGCACTGAATGTTCGGCGCGTGGCGCTCTCGCGCACTCGGTGCGTGACTTGGGCGCTGAAATGGCGTCTCTCCACCAACCGAAAGCTACCGCTCGAGCTGATTGACACCGGATTGCGCGTTGCTTCAAAATGCATAAAAAAACGATTGGACGTAAAAATGGCTGAGACCGTCGCCACTCAAGGCAGAGAAAGCGCGCGTGTATGGGGAAGAGAACGCACTCTGGGGCGGGTAGAACTCTGCTCTTTTTTTATATTTTTCTGCAACTTTTATTGCGTGTGTAAAGGCAGGTACGCGTGTTTCGTGTGTCATTAAAAGAGCGGTGCAACGATATTCAATTGGAATGTTTTCCACTTTATACGAGCTTACTGGCACTAGTGGGACTCAAGGATACTCGCACGGAACGTCACTGGCCAAGAAACTCCTTCGTTGCGATCTAACTTCAAGGACAAAAACGATCATTTTCATTCAATCTCTCCTTTGCAAAATTTGATGACGTAACGTGGGAATCGCAGTGCACCCCAAGTGACGATATTTGAATGCGGTTCATAGATTGGACCCGAGCATTGCGTGGGCACTCAATTTGGGCTCGTGATAATTACTAGCTCGAGAAGCATTCGGGTAGTGGCCCGTGTCCAATCGCTGCAACGACGACAATAGCCGAGCCATAACAATGTCAGGAACTCAGCGCGTGTCCTGTGCTTTGCCAACCCCAGCGCGTGGCTATGATCAACATTGGCGGCATATAATCGGCTCCGGATCACGTGGTTCCTTGTTCTGGCTGCGAGTTGAGGGGGTGAACGCTGCTCATTTTTCTTTAATTTTTTTCTGGGACTTCTATTGCGTGGGGTGAAAAACGAACGCGCGTTTCACAGGTCATTAGCGTCAGGGATCCGTTCTAAGCGGTATTTGCGCAAAGTACAAAAATTGTTGCATCGCCCCTTTAACGTCAGGGGTTTGTTCTACGCGGTATTTGATCAAAATACAAAAATTGTTGCATCGATTTTTTAAGCGTGAAATACATGTGAAAACGTGCATCACTTTCCGCCGAGAAGCAGAGTAACATGACAACCGTCGCTGTCATTGGTGGTTTTTACCTGAGGAGTATTCACTGGCGGCCATAGCTGTGCGCGTGACTGCTAAGCGCGTGCTTTTGGCTAGCTTCCACTTGTTCTTATACTACGCGCATTCCACACAATCAAGGTTGCCTGTCTTAGAAACCTATGAATGTAGAGCTCGTTCTGAGCATGCGTAAAGTTCTATAGGCTCCCTATGGGCGCCAAAGTAGCATGTGTATTTTCCACGTGCCGCCGCACTATTTGCCGATATCTGATCACGTGAGGCCTGATAAATGCCGTGCAGGAAAGACGGTGCTGCGTGGATGACGCGCAACTTTGGCTCCCGTAGAGGCCTATACAAGAACTCTAAGCATGCGTTTTAAACAGCGCCTAATATATGGCGTCTAGTGAATACCCCTATTCGCGACTCTAGCGTAATCGACGCCGCGTAGCGCTAACGCCTAGAAGCTCAGAGAGGAGGTCGTTTCGACTCTGTCGTCTGCTATCGCTGCTTGTTTCTCGTATAGGCAGCGCAGAAACAAACATCGTTCCCGGTAATTATTTTTATGCTTCCGTCGTGTCATTCCTACGCACTGACTAGAAGAGGGTTTCTACCGTCGAAAAATTTCTTTGCTTTCATATGTAACACCGATTTTACGGTGCAGTGCAAGACGTTTATTGTGGTCCGCGTGTTGAACGACGAAAACGACTCGCTTTCGTCCGCCATTTTGCCTGACAGCGCGCCCCTATAGTTCGCTGGAGTCGCGAATAGGGTGCATTCACTAACGGCCATATCTGTGTGCGCTAATGCTGAGCACGTGCTGATGGCTAGCTTCCACAGTTACTTCTGCAACGTGCACCCCGCACCATCAAGATTGCCGGTCTTAGCAGCCTGTATTAATGTGAGCTCGTTCTGAGCATGCGCTCTAAATAGTGACCTCAAATATGGAGGCCAGTGAATGCCCTCTATAGTTACGTCGCGCGGCAGTGCGATGGGACGCGATTTTCGCTCACATGTGTTCCACGCTTTAAGGCTGGTTCACAAACTTGCAATGGTTTCGTAGCATGCGATCGAAACGACCGTAACGAGTAAAGCACCCCAAGAACCGTGCCTCATGGATTGCGTCGCGAAGCTACCTTGCATCGCTCGCCATGCCGTGCGCGGCGAATACTTGTCCCGGTGACTTTGTCGTTACAATCGTTTTGGTTACATGCGGCCGCAACAATGCAAATGTGTGAACCAGTCTTTAGTCTACAACGCTGTCAATGCTGCTTGCGCGAGCATGGTGTTTGATCACGCAGATCATTTGCACGCGTTCTCGCGCGAATGAAACAACAGACGAAACCCGCGCTCGTTCCGAGTAACTGTAGGGAGTATTCACTGGACGCCATATTTGAGGGCGATGTTTGGGCGCATGCACAGAACGAGCTCCCATTAATAGCCTGCTAAGGCCGGCAATCTTGATGGTGTGGAATGCACGTTGCAAAATAACTGTGGAAGCTCGCCGTCGGCACGCGCTCAGCAACCACGCACACAGATATGGCCGCCAGTGAATACTCCCTATGAAGGCATTGCATGACATGGACGATATAGGCTTAAAATGTTAGAAGACCGGCTGGTCGTGAAAGCATGGCTAAAGGCCACGTGCTCTATCTACATTTTATTACTTTACTATATTTTCTTTTACGCTCAAAAACAAACGCTGACAGACGCTAGCATTCGAACGTGGCCCTTGCACGGTCGAACGCTCAGGCGCCTTTGTTGTGGTCGTGTCTTACCAGACGCCGAATCCATCCTTACATAGTCGCGTCTTGTGGACACGCTCACGCCTTGCGGAGTGCAACAGGCATTTGCAAAGCAAAAGTTTGTCTGCTATTTTCTATTTTTTTGCAGGGGCTGTGGTGACGTCAGAACGCTGAGATTTGATTGGTTATGATTGAAAGATACTAGGTTGACCTCAAAACAGCTTGATGTGAGGTCTACCCGCTATCTTCTCAGTCAGAGCCAATCTCATTAGGTAGTGTAAGAAGCACGGATTCAGCTGGAATCATCGCGTTCTTAAACTAACACCATAACAGTTGACAGCCTGTACACTGCTCGATTTCGTCAATGAAAGCAGAAATTATACCACTGAGCGCGTGTCCAATTCAAAATGTCATTCACAGCGACGGTTTTGGTAGCAGACGTCGCCACTACGGCGCAGTAAGGAGGTCCGAGTGAGCGTTTTGTAGGTTACAAATGCAAGTAACTAATTCTAAGCAGTACAGAACAAGCTTGGAGTTAGCGATGTGTCTCAAAATCTTAAAATTGCTTCAACGCAGAAATATGCACATATGAACTAGCAATCCCAATTACACATAAGAATTTTTCTACACAAAGTTGTTCAACTTTTAAAAGTTCATCTGAGAGGCTGGGAATCCTTCCTGTCAGCACTTAAAGGCAACGTCAAATGTAATAAAGAGGGAGGAGGGAGTAGAGCTTGTTCTTTTTAGGTGCACGTTTGATGGAGTGACATGAATGCTCGAGAAGCTAGCTCCAGCTGAACAAAAACCGAGAGAGAACGCTCTCCAATGTGACATCACGATACTGGAGGCGGGAAATGTGTGGCTGTTGGTTTGGTATCACCTTAATATTCCGTGTTTCTAATAAATAATTTAAATTATCCGATAAAAACAAAAATTAGGGCACCTAAGCAGTCCTTTTGAGTTTTGAATGCGAAAGTATGAATGTCGTTCTTACGCTCCCATAGTTCGACTGAGCTGTACTGGCGTGAGACAGCCACGTTTCGCTACTGCCGAGGCTTTAACCGCCGACGATATAGATGCCTCAGTCGCCGCCATATTCCTTGGCGCCAAGAGGAAGCACAAGCAGCGGCAGCACTCCCCTCCGGCAGCGCCTGACGCCAGAGCGGCGGCCGAGCGCGCGCTCCCCGTGGAGCTGCCGCCAATGGCTATGCTTCGCTCAGCCGATGGGAAAACGGGCATTTGCTTTCGCGGTAACTGCCGCCGCCGGCTCCGCTCTGTAGGATAGTTAATGCTCTCGCAATAAAATTGAATAGGGGGATGAATAGAGATCAAATATTTCAACTGCTTGTTTCGTTTGAGTAGCTCCAAATAGTGTCGGAGGTCTCGTTTGACAAAATTGACGGTGTCCTTGTTCGTTTGGCTCAAGCGTGAATATTTTTTCTAGCACCATGTTTGGTTTCCACTGTTTATCCTGAAACTATTTTCAGCCGAAGAAACCGAAATGATGGGTAAGCTGGTTTCTCTCTATATATATATTACTTCGTTTTATTTATTTCCTGTCAGTGTGACACTTGTCAGCACCTCTAAAGGATTATAGGGCATGGGTCGATGCGAGTCGTTGGAGGAATGACTGTTTTAAATAATTTTCTTTCGCTTTCTTTTAGTTTCTGAATCCATCTGTAGGGCGGAAGGTTAATGGAGAACACTCGTAACGTTGGTTAAATATACGGATGATGTCATTCAAGTATTCACCATCACAAACGCGCGAACATACGTACTTTAAAAGAGCAACGCAGATTACTTTCATTCAGATTCACTGCACAATTGTAAAAGTAATTGTGTTCCGCACACTAAAAGTGAAATGTTTCGTGGATTAAACAGCTTTGTTATATTTATGCAATGTTCTGTTCATTGAAAAGCCTGCGTCGTCGTGGGGTATTATTGCAGGGGGTACGTTTTACAAAGAAGCGTGCATAAAGTATCACTGGAATATAAAAAAGAGGTGTTATTCACAACTAGTATAAACCTATGCTCATATTCACCTAAAAATAATAGTAAAAAGTTCTACTTCTAGCTGAGCGTTACAAACTGACTCCTATAAGCGGTGTAGATAAAATATATGGGGTGAATATTCGATTGCTGTCGAGACCGGTTATAACGATGTCGGTTATAACGAAATAGCGGCTTCAGCGAAGCGATCACGGTTTCCCGTACCCGTTTTGCACTTTTTGAATGCATTTTTGTTTGTTTTTTTGCGAAGGGAATTGAGCGGCTCCCGCGCATACAGTGAAGAGAAATTCTTGGATAATTTAAAAAAAAGAATAAAATTCAGAAAGTTCACTAGGTCTCGGATCATCGCACATTGCTGCCGCGGCCAAGAAGCCACCCAGAACAGGCTGCAGAACATGCTGTAAAGCAGGGACTCAAACCCAACAAAATATAACGTTTCGGTTACGGTTACGGTAACCGTTTCCAGTTGATATCGTTGTCGTTTTCGATTTTGTTTACGGTTTTAATTTTTACGGTTTCGGTTAGACAGCCGTTTTAAAATAAAAACGGTTTAAAGTAGTCCGCAGATATCCGACAACGGGACATTGAAAATAACAAGAACTCAAAAACGTCTCAGTACTTGTAACTGGTCAAAAGTTGCACACGTTTCTAGCTCCAACACTTGTTCACTACATCTATTTGCATTATATAGTTTGATACCCAATTATACATGATACCACCGCTACTCAAGGATCATCCGCATTCTATACAATAAAAATAAACATCGCTACTTTGTTGTTCGGCAACGTTTGTAAACAACCCTCAGAAAGTTCTCACAGGGTGCTAGAAGAACCATTCGCACCTTCTGGTCGCTCTACATGGTATTCGGGCCACTTCCGGCCGCCATGACAGAGGAAGCCGTGATTACTTCCGGTTCGTGTTTCGTTTGCATAATTTTTAAAGGGCAACATCACCGCTATGCTCGGTGTGCTCCGCAATTGAATATGTGTTTTGTAATGTTTTCAGCGTCCACTGGCTCTTTGAAGTGTTGTAATGTTTTGCAATTGACTGGGCAACTTTGCCTGTAGCAGATCATCGCGAAATAAAAGATGCAACGAGCAGCGACTCCGTGGCCGTCGAACGCGGACAGTCTCTGTCAAGCGCGCGTTGATTTCACACTCAGCACTATAGGATCGCTTAATTTTTGAAATCAAAGATGCAGACCACCGACTCTTTCGGACGGCGAAGAAACTTGATCGAAACAATCACACTTGAGTTCTTACGCAAATAAAGGATTGATCGAAATTTTAACTAATATTTGCCCAAATATAACTATATTTTTCTCTGAACCTAGGTTTTCATAACACAAGCCATTGACACAGACCAACTTGGTACTCCATAAAATATTTAATATTAAAAAAATTACTGTTTATTGTTCTTTTTTTCCAATCTTAGAGCAGTATCTTTACTGACGTTAACTTTCCCGTGCATGCGAGCTTGTAAACAGCTGGTATATGTAGAGAGTCCTTTACAAGCTCCAGCAAAAAAGCCAGAGACGAACTTAAAAAAAGAAAGGATAGACAACGAACGTAAATTTTGAGAGTATATATCAGCGGAATATTTCAGATCTTTTCACATGGAACCAAACCTGGGGTTCGATTCCACGTCAAATTTAGAAACGTCAATTTCAAAGTTCGTGAGCCATATTATCCTTTTCAGCTGGCAAAAAAAAAACGTGTATTCGTGACACGAATAAAGCAAGACGTAAAACACAGCATGAAACAACTCATATTTTAGTACTCGCCTACGTCGTCAAACAACAGCGCTTGTGCATGTCTGCCCAAACAGAACATTTCGAACAAATGGGCTATGTCCCCACAAACGTCCCGGGATCGTAACTAGTCGGACGTGAAACTAGTTTTCTTAACTTATCGCCCGGGTTCAAGAATTTAAGGTAGCCTTTTGACGTCACGCGTCTGCAGCTGTACCCACGTGAATCTCATTCACGGTTATCGTCACGGTAGGTAGACGTTGTCACAATCCCGATATTTCCGCTCGACGTCGAAATCACGCTGCTTGTTGTTTTCTCGGTGAACGAGCGGCGCAATTGTGCACACTGCGACAGCTTTGTCCCAATCACGATATCTCTACTCGTCATCGAAAACACACCGCTCGAATTTCCCGGGGCACGATCGAGCACGAGTGGCACGATCCTTCGCAACTACAACCGACAGGCGTAGCGTAGTTTCGCTTCGGCCAGCTCGAACTCTCACGGCGACGTCGTGCATTTGACGAAGCAATGTAGTGCTTGCATACGTTCACCCGGGCACACAAAGTACGAAACAGTTACATGTCTCGGCTGATTTGTGGGCATCTTACTTCGTAGAATGTCACACGTATACACAAGAATCCACTGGGACGTCAGGTAGGGCCAAGTAACGCTCGCCACGGAAGCCAAATGAAAAGAGATATTGTACTTTCATTGGCACCGTACGGTCCAAAAGTGCACATCATTATATCTTTTCGTCCGGTTTTCGATACACCATTTTCGACGTTCCGCCGAGAAAAACTTAAAAGACGCACGTGCTCATTTTTGCTCATTGAAACACACACATGAAGCTGGTCAACCCGAAGTTATCTCGGCCAGAGGAAGTACCGCCATTACTTGATTGTATTTATTTTATGAACATCATATACAGGTTGTTGTGATTGTAGAAGTGTGACTGATTTAGAACTATAAACTTTTCAATGTAAGTTCGACCAATGATTCCAACTAAGTAATATTAATCCTAAATTTAGATTGAACGGAAATGTATTACCAGATGCACCACTCGCTGACGCCAACTCTGTAAAATGGCCACGACCAGAGCCGTATATAGAGAATGTTTGGTCAATGGGACGAGCGGGCAGAGCCAGGCCGTGCACCAGACGCAGAAAGAGGGCTTGCCATGCTCTCTTGGCCAATCAGAGGCCTTGCCGGCGGTAGCGAGAAACAGTCTTAATAAGCGGTAAGAGTTAAATGCAGTAACTCTTCATGGTTGAAACTATGCTACACGTGATGTTTCGATTATTATCATGCAAAAGGATGTTAGAATCAAATGTGCTGCTCAAAGCTCTGTTTTGCTCGGACGGAGTCTGACCGTTTGGGGGGAAGATTTCCGGACCCTGGCGCCTGGCGTGCGGATTACGTCGATCGTTCTGCTAGATTCTTATTTTGCATGATTGTGATTTAAAAATTACGTGCACCATCTTTTAAGTCACCGAAAGTTACTCCGACGCACCTATTACTTTTGTTTCTCGCGACCACCGCCAGGGTATTTTGGCTGCTTCTGGTTGACCATATTCGAATTTCTGGAGACACCCTGGATCACGGTTAGCCCGCTTTCGATCAATGGCGCCTCCTTATTTGGCTCCTGTACTTCCAAGTGTAGGGCCAAACTCTCTATAAACCGACTCTGGCCACGACCACTGATCTCTACGATAATTGCTGGATCGCGCTTCCCCGTTCCGCAAGTGCGGCCACCGGACTGCCATCTTGCATTTTAAAAAATCGCCTTTTGAGCGCTGCAGAGGCTAAAAAGGCAGCGAGTTGAAGGCACGGTTTCTACTCGTTCGCCGTCATTCGCCGAAGAAGTTTTTTTTAAAGCTTGTGTAAACGTTGAGACCTGGCTTTGAGAAAACGCGGACATTTTATGAAAACCCAAAGCCGCAAGAAAATGGCACAACTCGTCGAAATTAAGTTTCGTCGGTCTCGCGGCGTGATCAAAGCTTCCTTTTCATGCCGAAGTGCTGCATCTCCGTGTTTTAGCACGCTTGGATACCGATCAAGAATTATAGCCGCCTCGGTGGCTCCGAGGCGAGAGCGCTGGCCTACGGATCCCCATGTGGCGGGTTCGAATCCCGGCCGAGGTGCCCGCAATCTGACGGAGGCTGATTGCGGAGGGGCTGCCGTGTAACCGAGCTTTCGGTTGCACGTCAAAAGATCCCTGGGTGGTCCAAATTAATCCTCAGTCCTCCGCTGGGGCGTGCCAGATGCCCGTCGTTGGTTTGGCACGTAAAACCACCAAATTTGACCGATCAAGAATCGACGTCGCGGCAAAGGTTTCAAGGCATGCCGCGCGTAGATGTTGCTACATCATATATCGGCCACAAACTAAGGTTCTCGATCACCCGGCTGTTCCGGCGAGTTGCTATCAATAAAGGGAAAGAACATCTGTGGTTTCTATTGAGGCCTGTTCACACATGCAGCGGAGCGTTACAAGCATAGCGCTGGCCTCGCGTTGAGCGCGTGCTGACGGGAGCGTTCACCAGCTTTGTATCGCACCGTCAACACTGTTTCTCATGACATACGATAAGTAGCTGACGACACGTGAGCAGTGCTACAGCAGCGCTTCGCTGCATGTGAGCTGCATGTGATCAACGAATGGATCAGATGGCAGCACCAATAGAGCAACGCTGCGGAGCAAGCTACGTTTTCCTAGGGTGCCTTCATGTGCGCTTTGCTTGGGGTGATGATATCTGGCCATTTTGTTTCGAACACTTATTTTTATTTTTTGTTCGAAGCGCGTGAAAGCGCGCGTCTCTGCACGCGCTCGTGGCGCTGACTGTGCTACGGCGACATTTTGTATTCCTGCGATTTCTTTGTATTTTTCCTGTGAGCGCGTGCTGTCGGCATCGAGTACTACAAACGATGGCATCACCCTAAGCAGGAGGACATTGAGGCACTCTACGTTTTACAACACAAAAGTATGAAACGCCGAGATCGAAAATTTCTTGAAATATGGTTGAGTGGATTCTGCCGTCTTCCCTGCCGCCGTACCCCCCTCCCCCTCTTCCGTCGCCACTGGACCAAGCTCGTTTCTGGACCGCGAGAGCCGCATGTAACAGATAAAGTCGTCGTAGTAAAGTAAAACGCTGCTCTCAGGCCGATACGTCTTCACGCACATTGCACTCGCCAAACACACGCACAGCGTCGATTCTTCATCGGTATCCAAGTGTGCGAAGGCAAGGAGACGCAGCACATCGGCGTGCCAAAGAGCCTTTGATCACGCTGCGAGACCGGCGAAACTTGCTTTCTCGACGGGTTTTGCCTTTTTTCTGCGGCGTTTTTTCAGCCTTCTCAGAGGCAAGTCCCATCGTTTACACAACACTTTAAAAACCTTATTCTGCGAATGGCGACGACCGAGTAGAAACCGTGTCTTCTGCTAGCTGCCGCCCGTCTCCGCAACGCTCTAAAAGGCGATTTTTCGACATGCAAGATGGCCGTCCGGTGGCCGTACACTTGCGGCTGCAGAGACCAAGCGGGATGCTCGACCCAGCAAATGTCAGAGAGATCGGTGGCCATATTTTAAGACCCCTCCAGGTCATTCTTGAGAAAAACTAATAACTTTAATTTTCGTTTAATATCGGTTAATATCGGTTACAGGTACATGATTTACGGTTACGGTTACGGTTTTCATTAATTTTATGTAACGGTTTCCTTACGGTAACGCTTACTGAAAAACTTTTTCCTAAACGGTTTTCGGTTCCGGTTACGGTCACAGCTTGAGTCGCTACTGGAAAGGCCGCCTGCGGCAATCTCTGCAACGTCTGCTGCTTCCCGCTCCCTATGTGGGATCTGTGCAACGTCGTCTGCTTCCCGCTCTCTATCTGGCTTTACCACATCGCACGCAGAGAAGGCGAAGTGGCATGCCGATAGGGGCGTTCAAAGTGCTAACGACAACGTACCGGCGGAGATGACGGACAGAGCCTAGATTTAAGAGGGGAGCAGTAAGTATACACCTGCATTTGATTGTCGCGTGGCCAGTGTGGCGAGGAAACTGGGCGGTTGGGGGAACAGGTTTGCACACGGTAAACGCTTTCGCATTTTGGCTCCAAGCATGCTACAGCTCGTTTTACAAACGCGGCCAACAAACCACGTGACCCCGATCGAGTAGTTGGCCCATCTCTTAAATCTAGGCTCTTATACCAACGACAAACAAGCTTGAGCGCGAACTCGGTGCCGTGAACGCTTCTTTGTTTGCTTCGTGATCCATGTCGACGTGTGGTTGGTGAAATCGCTCTTGCACGAAAGTCTGCTTCGCTCAAGCACCGATTTGGCGATTCAACGCCACTCAACGATGGGGAGTCCCGGCACCGCCGGTTCCTTGACTGGGAAGATGAAGGCAATCTCCTTGAATCAAATGCTCTCCATCCTCGAAGGAGTGCTTAAACGTAAAGAATGCCGTCCACCGTCAGGGTCCTCCGCGGCGGCCGTCGCGGCTGTGGACATGGTCCGTACGTCGCGGGACCTTTTTTTATCGTAGCTTATCAAGTTGAGAGAAGTGGCTTTGATCTAGCAAAGGTCGCGTACAGGGAAGCCTCGACTACTTTCTGCAGGCTCGAGAATCATGTGCCCATGACAGCCGTTTTATTATTTTGCTCGTGTTATTTGTATGTCCAGATATAACGAAGAAGCGGATATAGCGAAGCGATTTCCGATTTCCGTTGGCTTCGTTTTAACCGGTCTCGACAGTATTTATAACCTATAGCTAAACTAATAATCCCACATATATAGTTTATTTGATGGCATAAAGCCAATATGCCATCTTATCAAGACGTACAAGTTTTAAACGCCTAAAGCATTGTGCTTCCCCGACTACCGATTTTGCAAAAAGTACTTCGAGCAGCTGAACAATGGGCAAAACTTTATTTTTTCCTTTGATGTTAGAAGCACTATAGTGTACTAAAATGTATTTACTTAACTTCATTGGAGTAAAAATATAATATAAACCAAACAACTGAAATATGTAAACTATCAAAACCAACTAGACTGTAAAAGCATCCATCATAAAACACAAGCCGAATATTTATAATCAATCTTCACTAGTGTCTAGAAGTAGTCGCTTTAAAGGAAATTAGTCCAACTTAAAGGGAACATTGCGTTACGTAATAGCAAGTGTAAGCATAACGTCGCATGTCTGAAACATTACTTCATCCGTTCAAGTAGTTCAAAGAAGCGACTAATGTGGTTTCTTACCTGTTTTTCAAGAACGCGAAAAACATTTTGAAGCAATCATACTGCAATAAACATCAAGCACACTTGACCCGCGCCTGTTGTGGTATGTGCGATCATGGTGTCGGTCTGAGTTACAGTAAAGAAGAAAAAATATTACGACAGTGGTGGAACTGTTGCGCCTTTTGTGCCAAACTGAGCCAGAACAAAAACCCTGGTACATGCTGCTCCAAAGGTTGTATTTGTGCACAATTTGCGCTATGTTTGCGCCAAAAGGGAGCTGTTCTCAAAAAGGAAACTAAAAGTGTCTGGCACCTGGCATTTTTGGCGATGCCACTGAAACAATTGTTTTCTTTTGTTTCAGATGCCTAAGTACTATGTGCGGAGAGTAGGGCTTCCCAAATATTCGAATTACGAAAATACTAGTTTAAAATTACAAGCTATTTAATATTCGCTCCAAAATTAACCGCAATATTCATACTTTTCAAAGTGTGAATCGCGACACGTTCGACCCCTTGAGTGCGTTTCTTCTCAAGCAGAGATGCACTGCGAAGAAGCAATTCTCGCGAAGCTGACACAGCGATCTTGCGACTCGCTTTGCCGCAGCTCAGCCGCCCACGTAGGAGAAATACGCACCTTCAAAATGGCATAACGCACGCGCTAGACTACTGTAATAAAAAAAGAAGACGTAATTGGTCATATGTATATTGCAGTGAAATCTTCAAAACTTAACTGTGGCTTTTATGCAAGGGTCTAGGTTAGGCAGCGATGTTTTAACAACCCGTGTTCATTACTGGTGATTGATTTGTTCAAGTTCATAATTGAAGAAAATATTTTCATGTATCATTAAGATTTATAAATCCCCTCAATTAAGTATTGCGGGGCCCCTTATAGGTTTAATTTCACGTCGAATCTGTCATTTACTTTGCCATCATAATCTAGGCGACACACTTTCTGAGGCCACAGTTTTACAAATACAGGTAGATTAAATTTACCAGAGCTCATAAGCGGGCAATTAGAAGCTAGGAACAACCTTTGCGAGCTCAGCTGAATTTTTATTTGTTAGGCGTGATGTAACAGCAGTGAAAGACATAAATTGAAAGGTGGAGCAACAAATCAATATTTGATTGATTAGTTGCTCCGCCTTTCAATTTATGCCTTTCACTGCTGTCACATCATGCTTAATAAACAAAACTTCAGCTGAGCTCGCAAACGTTGTTCCCAAGCTTCTAATTGCCCGCTTATGAGCTCTGTTAACTGCATAACTAATCCGCATAACTAATCAATATTTGATTAAAAAACATTCGGCCAAAACTGCTGCCGTAAAATCCCGAGAGATGCCCCATTTCCGAAAGGTAACCCACCCCTATTTTTTGGCTGGATTTCCTATTTTCTTTTAAACACCGAAATATAGCCCACTTTTAGTAATTGCAGTGCTCGGATCAATGATGGCGTTGGCATAAATTCGTCTAGGTAGCTATGGCAGGACATGAGCGAGCATTGCTGATTGGGAAGTACAGTTATCTTTGCTTGATTGCCCCCAGCCGCGATAACAAGTTTGACAGAGACTCATCATCTAAAGGTGTAATTTTTTTAACTTTTCTTTATTGCACACCGAAAGTTAACCCACTCTTTTATTTTGACCCAATTTTTCTTTCAATTTTAGGTGGGCTATCTTTTGTAATTTTAAGGTTTTCACTTTGAATTTACTTCGAACCCTAAATCTAGTGTTTTCACATGCATAACGAAGAGTTATCGGTTTTTATGCTCATGGTGCTCTCATTAATCGCAATGAATAGCTAGCGCTAGTTGTTGTGATTGGTTAGAGTAGCTATGTGCTCCGCTCAGGGGCTCTAAGAAGAGTAGCAGGTTGATTACGAGCGAAGGCAGCGTGAGACACATTCAACACAAAAGTGTCCGTTTGATGACGAACTCGCGACAGTTACCTCACCGTGGTACAAACCCCACAAAATAGCAAAAACATTTTTTTAGATTTCAATCACAAACCGAAGACGCCATCGGTGCCCCTATTTGGTTAATTGACACATCTGAAAAATTACCGGCGTATGATTGTTCAATAAATATGGAACTAAATATCTGTAGTGGCCAAGTCCCCTGTAGGTATGATACCTTAAATAGTTTCCCAACATTCCAACAACTGAAGCCTTTCCACTGGCTAACTTTTAAAGAGATTGTATAAATTGTTTTGACATGAAAGCTCAAGATTGTCTGCTCCAAAAGGGGGAATCTCTGCTCCAAATCCCGTTGTTCCCTGCTTCAAGAGCTTCTCGAAACCACCATTTTCAGTTCCTCCACTGATGAAATCATACTTGATAATTCTAGCGTTTCGTTTCGGCACGGTTTATATGGCTGAAAAAAAGCCTACTTTGGGCACGTGTGACCCTGCCAGTCAATCGATAAGTCAAGCGGCTTTAAAAAAGTTGGGAGCTGGAAGTGAACTATTTTGTACACTGGAAAAAGTAATTCACTCGTTCCATTTGCACCATTGACGTTCGATGTTGTGCCTCTTTATTGTTGTCTAGTTGACAACAAACTTCACTGTGATTGTTAAACCATCGTTACACTATCAACGGCTCAAGGACGCTGATGTCACCTTGGTAGTTTAAAGAAACATTTCTCCCCAAACGTAAAAGTTTAATGCCTATGCTCTAACAAATCAAAAAAATTGTCATCATACAAAGGTGTTTTATCTTGTTGTTGTGTTTTTGTAAATTTATTTTAGGCTTGCACATTACCCCAGTAAACGGGCTTATGTTTACGATGCGTCAGTGACACTTTAAAGAAATTTTCTTGAATGAAATTGTTGTCATTCACAGGGACTGAGCACCCAGATGTTGCAAGTAGGATCACAGAAACTTCGGCAGCGAAAGACAGTATGTGCAGCTTTATTGTTTTTTTCTTAATTTTGTAAGCATTACAAAATAAAGTTAAACAAATAGACTAACAATGTTTCTTCCTTTCCAGAAAAAAAGTAAGTAAAAAACGCCTGCACTCAAGCCTTGGCTAGCCGTGCCTACATACGACGTGCAAATACAAATAACTTTTAAGAAACCCCGTCTTTATTGTGCCATGAAGCATATCCATAGTGCAGTGATTCTTTTGGAGGATTTCCCGCAAACTTCATTGCTATTCTACCATGTCTAACCAAATAAAGAGTACGGTAATTACGACTCCCGTTAAAGCAACGTGCTATATATATATAATTATGTATTTGTTTTCGTTTTGTTTCTTTATTTCATGGGCCTCACAATGCCCGCGAAGACGTTATAACGTGGGAGTGGCAAACAAGTAAAAGGCGCCCTTGAGCATCAAAGAAAGCCCGCGCTGCCTACAGCGAAGCACCTATTTCAAATCAACAGTGACCAGTATGACACATGTTTGTGCGAAGATTACAAATAGACAAAATATAATAAACAGTGTGTTTTATTTTAATTTTAACAGATTTTTCAAAGGGTTAAGAATCACACGAGTGCCATCTGCTCCTTCCATTTATTGGATTAGGTGGACACTATTAGATGGACTATTTATCATGATGAGCGGTAGTAAAACTGCGCATGATCAGCTCAATAACCAATCAACAAGAAAGCATGTGTTTTTAATGAGAACACATGTTTTTGATATCGACATGTTTTCGATATCCAACCTTTTTCTTATATGGATAATTTTCCGACTTCGATCCTATCTATACGGATATCTAACTGGATAACTGATTGCACGCTGCTAGGTGTGACCTAGGAGCGACCTCGCCAGCCTTCCTAACCTATTAAGATAACAGAAGCATGTATTTTTGATATCTGAAGAAAGTATTACTTTTCAACAAATCAATAATTGATAATCAATCAATAAATTGATCATCGACCGATCATCGAATGAACCCATTTGCCAATATTTGTGACGTCAAGTCACGTGACATTTGCGAGTTTTAGTATTCATTCAAACATACTTTTTGCGCTTGTCCCTCGTCAGGCGTCGAACCAGCGACCTTTCGTTCAGTAGTCCGACTCGGTACCTCTCCGCTACGGGTACTTTTGTTTTCTTTGTTGTGGACAAACACACAAAGCACACCAAACACGACAAACAAGGTTACAACACCAAGGACCCTAACTTGGGCCCGTTGGCGGCGCTAAAACTCTTTCATGCCCAGTAGCTGTTCGTGAAGGCCAATCCACTCAGGCGGGGTCTCAGTTTTTTCAAGAACACCTTTTACCTGAATTACAAGCTCAATAAAAAACACGCGCGCCGATTTTCGATGAACTTCAGCGTGTCGCACCGCCAAGCATGATCGCCATAGGCTGTACAGCCCTAGCGCCATCAACATGTCATAAGGCACGTTATCCCCCTTCTCTATAGGAAGAAACCTAATTGTGAAATGGTCAACGCATAGGTCTTTTTTCAGGGTACGCTGTAAAACATTCCAAAAGAAGACAGCGTCCCAACAGTGCACGAACTACGTGCTCGATGGTTTCCGGCTGTCGGCAAAGCAGGCAGTTTACGCCCCAACGGACGTACAACCCACGCTCCTGAAGCCAGACCTTCACTGGCAATATGGAGCTGTGCAGCCTAAAGAAACACGTTTTTACAGGCGGCGGCACACACATTCTTTTAACACGGGCTAGTACATCTTGTCCAGGCCCTGAGACGTACTGCAAACGGTACAGTGGCACAGGAAAAAGAACATAAAGAAGGTCTCGCGTCAGTCTTTTACGCGTGACAGTCGCCAGATACTCACGCAAAAATTTTACATCAAAAAATAAAAAGAATTAACCGCTTTTACGAAACCAACTAGTTTTGCCGGGGGGCCAAACTCTGAAGTTATAACAAAAGACGGTAGGGCCTCTGCTAGAAAGGGCCTGTATCATAACTTGCAACAGTGGGCTCTGTTGATCCCTCAAAAAACGCAAACTAAGAAACAGTTCTTCGAACAAAAGATGGCCTAGCCCGACCCCTCCTTTGGATACACGACGGATAAGGTTATCGCGGCACATGGTTTACTACCCAGCAACCAAACAAACAGCGCAAAAACTCTGTGCATCTTCTGAATGCAGCTCCTTGTACACCACATGACTTGCAGAACATACCATATTTTTGCAGTTAAAACTGCATTGCATACAGTCGCGCGAGTAAAAATTGACAAATTGCTGTTACGCCAACGAGATGTTTTTTTCTGAGGTCTTCGACGACACTATCCCAATACGGTGTTGTGCTCTTCATGTGCTGCAAGGGGCTTCTAGATAGTTGCACGGAATTCGTGCTCCATCTTATTCCTTCAAACTGTGCTGTCGTTGTAACCCACTCGCCGTGCCATAATCCAGAGCATTGCTTTAGGTTAACTGCAGCCACCGTTGCCGCACAGAACGTAGAGCACCACTTTAAAACTTCCGTAACACTTCTCTAGTCAGCACAAAATAGCGCGATATCATCCGCGTATGACAATATTTTCGTTTCAACACAACCCATAAAAAACCCGTTCACTTTCTGGCTTTGAATGACGCTTGAACAAAATGGCTCTAAATACAACGAGAACAATAAAGGGGACAAAGGGCATTCCTGCCTTACAGAGGACAACACAGGTATTTTAGGTGTTAAAGAATTGTTCAAGACCAGTTTAGTGGTGCACCCAGTGCTACGCCATGCGTATGCCCAACATTCGCCCTTTTTAGAACAGCCCAATTAACATCATGGCGAACACGATCAAATGCCTTCTGCATATCTACTTGTATCATTGCTACTTGGCCGCCTTCACTACTAACACACTCTAATATTGACCGCGTTACATGAATGTTTGCCTGTATTTAGCGGCCCCTAATCCCACATGTTTGGTGTTCCCCAACTAAAGCTCGAATAACATGCTGGAACCTACTAGCTAAAACGCGCGCGAAAATTTAACAGTCGACATTACACAATGTAATGGGTCGATACTCAGTTACACGTCTTGCCTGCACAGCTTCGGGCGTCTTTGGTATCAACACAGTATGCGTCTGTACAAAAGAAGGTGGCAAAGCTTTAAGAGAGTACGCTTCACGATAACCTCTAAAAAGAAAAGGGAAAGTGCACTCTTAAACTTTTTAAAAAAATTCTCCGCTCAATCCATCAGGCCCCGGTGTTTTATGAGACGATAGGCCGTCACAGGCACGCTCAAGCTCTTCGAGGGTGATCGGCTCTTCCAACCGTTCTCTTACATCATCCGATAGCTGCGGTGCTCCTTCTAGTAACGTTGTGAGCTTATCGGTGTCTAAAACAACATTTACACCACCAAAAAGTTGCGAGTAATGTTCAGTGAAAACGCGTTAAATAAAATCTGAATCACTGCTCGTGGCTCCCTCATGGTAAATCGCCGGGATATCTTTACTAATTGCATACTTCCGCTCTTCATCTAGAGCCTTCCGCGTGGGTTGCTCACCCTACCAAAACCTTTCAGCACGCGCTCGCACAATTTCTCCGCGGTAGCGTTCCTGATGGAGAGAATCCAGCTTTGCCCTTACATTCTTAATTTCTTCCTTCACTGCACCTCTGCTGGGCTATACTGTTTTCAATTTTCAAAAGATCGTTCCAATACATTTGCAATCCTTTCTCCTCTCTTCTTGCCTCGCGTTGTAATTGCGAAGACCTTTCAATCGCAGCTTGCTTAACCTCTTCCTTGAAATACTCCCATTTCTCAAGGAAACATGTTTCTTTCCTTGGGATTATTTTGTTCAGACTATCGCGGGCGCCTCTGACAAAGTCGCCATCCTGTAGCAATGTGCTGTTGATTTTCCAAAGTTGCCACTGAAATTTATTTTTTAGCGGCTTTTTTCCTCCAAGCGTCACGCTCACTAAAAGTGGGCGTCACTACATAATCTGTTGTATTGCTGATAACCTCAGTTGGAACGTAAATGCGATCTAACCGCGAGTGAGATGCCCGCTGATAATACCTAAAATGGAGCCTGCCTCGGACTGCCCTCGCGCGCGCTACATCTTCAAGACAGTGATCTTGCAACAATTCGATCCACATTTCTGCGCTGATATCTCGGTTTTCCCTCGTCGATGCCCTATCTTCCGGGCTGCAGACGCAATTGAAATCTCCCATAAGGACGATAGCCTTATCGCACTGCAAGCACGATTTTAAAAATTCAAAGAAAACTGTTCTTTCATTAGCTCGGTTGGGCGCGTAAATACACATAACACGCCACTCGCAATTAAACAAGATAAAATCGCACAGTATAAATCGGCCTCGCTCGTCCACGACTACGCTCAAGTCTCGCAATGGCGCAGACTTTCTGAGAAACAAAAAACATCCCGCAGATATACCTACTGCATGGCTTACACACACCTCATAGCTGCTTAAAAGCGGGTGAAGCGCTTGATCTATATCGTTATTCGAGCACATTTTCGTTTCCTGTACAGCAAGAAAGTCTATTTTTTCGTTAGCGAGTAGACGCTGCAGCTGGTACTACTTTTTGCGCAAGTTCAAGCCGCGGACATTTATTGTTGCAAGCCGAAGTGGCTCGCGAAAATGGAGCGTGCTCGAGACGTAAGGCGTCATACGACGTGATCAAATTAGAAGCCTCCCAACACAAGCTAATGAGAAAAAAAAACAGTATCGCTTAATCAAGTTTTCACAGCAGGTCACTCACTGTGGGTTCCCTTTCCGACGGTCGTCAGGCGGGATGCGAGGGTTGACCTGGACACGAATCCTTTTCCATTCAGCCTCGTGTTCCGGTGACGTGCCGGTCCCTTCTACTTCGGTGTCCTCCAGGGATGATGTTGAGTCCCGCATTCGCTTGACGACCTGACTTATCCCGACATCGACGCTAGTAACCTGTGCTAATATACTCACCTAGATGGAGCCACGTGTTGTTAAGTTTGATGTGTAAATAAAAGAATGAAGCAAGTCGCTTCACTTCACTACCGGCCGCCTGCCTTGAAGTACGTTTCCTCTACACGGTGTCAGAAGTGGCGGCAGCCCGCAGAACCACTTGTCTACGCCGATTCGCCGAGGCGGTCTCGACAGCGGCAGCTCGTGAGTTTGCGCTACGCAATGACCGGCAGCAGCGAGTCGGGGAAACCGATGGCGGCCGCACCCCCAGCTTCGTCGTGCAGCCACCGCAGCAGTTCGACTTCAAGAATGCGGGTCAGTGGCCGCAATAGGTACAACGCTTCGAGGACTATTCGTTCGCATCGGGTCTCTACGCGGCAAAAGACGAAGTGCGCACACGAACTTTGCTCTACTGCATGGGACCTTAAGCACGAACCATCTTGACTTCACTCGCACTCGGAGAGGACGAGCTCGGCCACTACGGCAAGGTCAAGGAAAAGTTCGACGGCTACTTCGTGCATCCCGTGAATGAGCTGTACGAAAGTGCACGGTTCCTCAGACGCGCTCAGCAGCACGGTGAGTCAGCGGACGCATTTTACACGGCTCTTTGTAACATGCGAAGCGGTGCAACTACCGCCCACCCGAAGTTGAGGACCGTCTGATAAGGGATCGCTTCGTCGTCGGTTTGCTTGATACTAAGTTATCGGACCGACTCTGCCGAAACTCAAAATTGACGCTCGAAGAAGCTCTCGTTCAGGTGCGTCAGCACGAAGACTCCGAAGCGGAACGAAAACTTCGTGACTCAGCGGCATCGGGGACCACTGCGTTAAACATCGATGCGGCCAAGGTGAAAAAGCACCGCCCACCGAGACAAGCGCAAGCACAGGCGACGGGCGGGTCGGTGACCTCCTTATGCATCTACTGTGGACGGTCTTCCCATTCGCGTTCGGAGTGTCCCGCCAACAGAGCGGCTTGCAATCTGTGTCACCAGAAAGGGCACTTTGCTGCAGTCTGCCGGGCAAGAAAAGGGAAGTTGTCGTCGGTAGAACTCGCGGCTGTCAGCGCAAGGGACGGTACCAGAAGCAAGTTCGTCGTGGTCAAGGTCAACGGACTGGCCCTGAACTTTAAAGTGGACAGCGGTGCCGAGGTGTCCGTCGTACCAAGCACATTCTCGGGAATCCCAGCGCATCTTCAGCGACCGGGCGGAGAGCTGACTGGACCGGGCGGGCATCTACTGGAGGTTTTGGGGACCTTCACGGCCAGTTTGTCGTGGAAGGACAAGTGTGTGACGCAGGAGTTGTACGTCGTCTTTTCCCAGACTCTGCCTCTTTTGGGTTTCCCTGCAATTCAAGCCCTGGGAGTCGTGAAGTTCGTGGACCACATCCCAGAAGTTCCTCTGCAACAAGCCCGGGTGGTCGCTCCGTCTGAGCTGTTTCAAGGCCTTGGTGAGCTTCCCGGCGAATACACAATTCGTCTGCAACCAGAGGCTGTTCCATTTTCGTTGCCTGTTGCGAGGCGGATACCGATTCCACTGCGAGACGTGGTCAAGTTTGAGTTGAACAAGATGGAAAGCAAGGGCGTCATTCGTCGGGTTGTCAACCCGACGCCATGGTGTGCAGGACTTGTGGTGGTGCCAAAATCAGCTGGAGGGTATCGACTGTGCGTTGACCTTACAAAGTTGAACAAGGTCGTCCTCCGGGAACGCCACATCCTGCCCACGGTTGATCAAGTTTTGGGTCTTCTCGGGGACGCACGGGTGTTCTCGAAGCTCGACGCGACGTCAAGCTTTCACCAAGTCAAGTTGACGGAGGGTTGTCAAGAGATGACGACCTTCATAACTCCTTTCGGGCGTTACTGCTTTCGCCGTCTGCCTTTTGGCATCACCTCAGCGCCCGAGTATTTCCAGCGTGTGATGGCCAACATTTTGGAAGGGCAGACTGGCGCCGTCAACATGATTCACGATATCCTTGTGTTTGGTCAAGACCGTGCGGAGCATGACCAGCGCCTGACAGAGGTGTTGCAGCGCTTGAGCAAGGCGGGCCTGACGCTCAACAGGGAAAAGTGCAAGTTCGGCGTGACAACTGTCGACTTCCTGGGGGTTGTCGTCAACGAGCACGGCATCTCGCCAGACCCTAAGAAGTGTGAAGCGGTTCAAGGAATGGAACCACCGGTGGACGTTGGTGGGATCCGGAGGCTTCTCGGGATGGTGAACCACCTGTGCAGGTTCTTACCACACCTGTCGGACACGACTGCTCCTCTTCGTGCCTTGCTGAGCAAGAACAGTGCCTGGACCTGAGGCCCGGATCAACAGGCTGCCTTCCTGAACCTGAAAAGGATGCTGTCTTCGGAGGTCTGCATGGCCAGGTACCACCCAGCGCTACCTACTATCGTGTCGGCGGACGCCAGCTCGTTCGGACTCGGTGCGGTACTGTTACAAGACCAGTCTTCCGGAGAGCGTCGGGCGGTGGCTTTTGCTTCCCGCTCCTTAACACCCACCGAACAAAGGTACAGCCAGACGGAGAAGGAGGCTTTGGCGATCACCTGGGCCGTTCAGCGATTTGATGAATACGTCCGAGGTCTACAGTTCGTGGTGGAGACCGACCACCTGCCCTTGACGTCTTTATTCGGCAGCATGGACGTAGATATGCTCCCACCAAGGGTTCAACGCCTCCGCCTTAAATTGATGAGGTACCAGTTCAAGGTTCTTCACGTTCCTGGCAAGTTGTTGGCGACGGCTGACACTTTGTCCAGGGCGCCGTTGGAGCAGGCATCACCAGCGGTCGGTGCCGTGGAGCTGTTCGTCGAGAGCGTGGTCCAGGGCATCCAGGACAAGTCACCAGTGAGACTCGACAGGTTGCGTCAAGAGCAAGCTTCAGACGGCGAGTGCGTCATTCTCTTGAAGTAGAGAATGACGGTGAGTGGGCATGTGAAGCAGATGGTGAGTGGGCATGTGAAGGCAGCAGCTTGGATGGCTGCTAAAAACCCTTTCTGCTTTTTCATCCAGTTGGTTACCATCACCGGCGCGTGCCTCCCCGTCTGCTTTCCCGCCTGTACGGGAACGTTGGAGCATGAGTCTGCAGCCGACGTGTGTCCGCCTCTGGACACGTCACCCTTCATCGACCAATGTTGCCCGACTTCACCACTCCTACCCTGTGACACGACGCTGGATCCCCTCATCAAGACAGCCGCTCCGACATCGACAGTACTGCACGAGTGCTTTATAAGCGGACGTTGGAACCCTCTGCTCTCCAGTGGGCATGTGAAGGCAGCAGCTTGGATGGCTGCTAAAACCGCTTTCTGCTTTTTCATCCAGGTTAGTTCTGCTCCATCTCTTTATTCTAAGAAGTCTAAGAACGTCTGTTTGCTGCTATTTCCATGCCCACATGCCTTGGTCTCTGCTTTTGTCAAGTGTTTTTATGCGTTGCGGAGTGCTTTTGTGTGTTCATTTTCGCGGCATAAAAGTGTTCATGATGCGAAAATGATTCTTCTTGGCGGAGACGTGGAGCGAAACCCAGGCCCCACAAAGGAAGATACGACTAAACAGCACAATGAAGTATTAGCCGCCATTAGGGGTCTATCTGTAGATCTAAACGCGAGACACGACACACTGTTGAAATCCATCGATGAAGTAAAAGAAAACCAGAAATTGTTGGATTCCAAAGTGTCCAATTTAACAACTAGATTAGTCGCCCTTGAAGAAAAAGTTAGTCTCTCGAGGGCCGTGGTGACGAATCCAACCTACAAGACTTTGTGATGACGACAGTTCGAGTAAAAATGCCGCCCTAAGATCGCGATTAGACGACTACGAAGATCGGTCTCGTAAGGACAACTTGGTGTTCTACGGCATTAATGACTGCAATGCAGAAACATAGGCCATCTCCGAAAAAGAAAGTGCGGACAATTATCTCCAATTCTTTCGGTATCCAGCTAGCTGTGGATGGCATTTCTCGTGCTCACAGGCTTGGAACGTTCATAGCTTAAAAATGCCGTCCAGTGATTGTGCGCTTTGCGTCTTTCAAGACCAGAGCACTATTTTTCTCAGAAAGCTAAACTGCGTGGTACAGGCATTTCCGTCAACGAAGATTTCTGTAAAGCAACACGTGCGACCCGGAAAAAGCTTCTGGACTTCGCTGAAGCCAGCGGGCAACCTTTCTCCCTGAAGTACAACAAAGTAGTAATCGACAAAAAAACTTATACGTACTGCCCTATCACTGATAGTGTGTGCGAGAATGAAATCAACAGCGAAATGCCTTTAAATAATTCCAATGTTTCTTCTGGCGCATCCGCCAGTCAGCCGAATCATCGTAGCTAAATGAGACTGCACGTACTACCCCATTCACATGGGAACTTTCCTTCTTACACTGTAACATTCGGAGTGTCATCAACAAACGCGATGCGTTATCATCGCTCATCGACACATGCCTTGCCGACGTTGTGGCTTTGACTGAAACGTGGCTGTCCGCCAAAGTAAACAGCTCAGAAATTCTAAATTGCGAAAAAAGTTTATCTTCTTTAGATGCGATCGTGGTACTAGATCTGGTGGTGGTGTTTCAGAGTCGCAGTTTCTGACGAGTTGGTTTCTTTCAATGTTTCACTTGCCTCTCCACTTGAATTGGTTGCGTGTGTAATCCGCATAAATCACAAGGATGTAATCTTCTGTAATTGTTATCGGCCGCCTAATCCACCTGCTGGCTTTCTCGGATTTGTATGATGTTTTGAATAAAATACGTGTAAGGTTCCCCACCTCACACATCTTTCTCCTCGGTGATTTTAATTTCCCTAACATATCCTGGAACACACTGTTCCCGTAATCGGTAGTGGCTCGTCAGAAAGCATTGCCTTTCTTAACACATGCTCTGACTTCAACTTGAGTCAGCTTGTTGAAAGTGTCGACCCGCTACCACGCAGTCCAGCGCTACTGTCCTTGATCTAGTACTCACCACACATCGGATCTTGTTCAATCACTTTCGCTTTTACCGGGCCTGAGTGACCATTCTGTTATTCATTTTTTGCATTTCCAACATTTTGCCTAACAGATCTAAGATCATAAAGTTAATAAGAGTCTATAACAGAGCCGATTTCACTTCAATCAATGCAGAACTCGAGGCCTTTCGCACGAGTTCTTTCTGAGATTCTCAGAGAGAACTACAGAAGAAAACTGGCTTCTGTTCAAATACAAAGTAAATCAGCTAACCAACCGATACATACCTCTACGCAAGATTAAAAATACGCAATCACCTTGGTTTACGTCATCGTTAAGAAGATTGTTGAATAAAAAGAAGCGTCTTTTTAGGAAAGCCAAACTGTCAATGATTCCGGAAAGATGGGCTGCCTATCATCGCGCGGAAGATGACTACGCACGTGCGCTGTATCTTGCTAAGGATGCTTTCTTTCAAAACATACTTCCATCGCTGCTCGAAACCAACCGCGCAAATTTTGGAATGTGGTCAACGGTGGAAGAGAAAAAGCCGATTGAATTGATTACTGATAGTGAACTTGTCGTTCCGGAGAAAGCTGTTGTACTGTTTTGAATTCTGCCTTTTCATCGTTTTTTACTGACGTTGCATCGCCTGTGTTTCCCAATACTTCCGCGTATGATTTTTTTCAAATGGATTTTGTAGTGATTGACTGGTATGGAATATGTAAGCTTATTCAAAACTTAAAGCTCTCCTCGTGTCCCGGTGACGACGGTATTAATCCCAAATTTCTAAAAAACACTCAAGTTTATTCCTCAATAATACTGTCAAAGATTTTTCGCAGTCGTTGGAATCATCTCTGCTCCCGGACGACTGGAGGGTGGGGAAAGTTGGTTCCTTTGCACAAGTCTGGTAGCACGCATTGTCCCATTAATTATCGTCCCATTTCGCTAACCAGTATGCCGTGCAAACTCCCTGGAACATGTAATTTACAGTCATGTCGTACAGTTTCTAGAATCAAATTCTTTTTTAGCGTTCATCAACACGGCTTCAGAAAAAATTACTCATGCGAGACTCAGCTTCTATCCTTTACTAATGATTTATTCTCTGCTGTAGATAGTTCATCAACTGTTCACTGCATTTTTATATACTTTTCCAAAGCTTTTGATACTGTCTGCCACAAATTGCTATTGTACAAACTAAGTAAGCTTAATCTGGATCCTACCGTTTTAAAATGGATCGAGATCGCTTCCTGTTTAACCGCACGCAATTCGTAACCTAACTAATGAATTTAACTCCTCTCTGTGCCCTGTAATGTCTGGCGTCCCTCAGGGGTCAGTGCTAGGGCCTGTTGTTTCTCATCTACATTAACGACTTACCTATTAGCATTTCCTCGTCAATAAAATTATTTGCAGATGATTGTGTCATTTACCGAAACATTACGAGTCCTTCTAGAGTCATGTCATTCTTCAATCTGACCTAGATAACATTTCTTCTTGGTGTGATACTTGGCTCATGAAACTTAACACTACTAAATGTAAATTCCTGCGAATTTGCGTCATACCTCCGATGCTACGCCAACAGTTTACTCACTTAACGACGCTCCCTTAACCCAAGTTAGTTCATACAAATATCTCGGCGTTCACATAACTGATAACCTTTCTTGGCAAACTCACGTTGACCACGTAACAAGTAATGCAAATCGTAACTCTCGGGTACTTACGCCGAAACTTTTCTTTAGCCCCCTCTAGTTTGAAACTTCTGCTTTATAAAATGTTGGTAAGACCAAAACTTGAATACGCGTCATCAATTTGGGACCCTCATATAAACTCGCTCATTCTTAACATAGAAGCCATCCAAAATCGTTTTGTGCGTTTCATTTTTTCTAACTACTTCCGCACTGCCAGTGTCACATCAATGAAATCAAACTTAAACTTGCCAGAGCTCGCTTTACGCCGCAAAATATTTCGTCTTTGTCTTTTTCACAAAATCTATCATTTTAACCCGTTTCTCGTGTGACTTGCTTTTCCAGCCGCCTTCATACCATCTCTTCCCGCAACGATCATCATTTCAAGGTTGGCGTGCCCAACGAGCCGAACAATTTGCATTTTTGTTCGTTCATTCCCTACCGCATGCAGTGGCTGGAACCACCTCCCCGCCGCCATCGCTTCCATCGCAGACACCAACCTGTTCAAATCTGCCATTTATAACCATATATTGTAACCCGGCCTATTCATGTTTGCTTTTGTTGTTAAACCTTTTTGCCCATTCCTCTCTGTAATGCTTCGGCGATTGAGAGTAAAGAAATGAAATGAAATGAAATGAAATGAAATGGGCAAATGAAATGAGAGAAATGAAGCAGTACTGCGAGCAAGGCTGGCCTGTGAAACCCGGGTTGCGGTGAATCTCCTCAAGTACTAGAAACATAGGGGAGAGTTCACGGTGTGCGACGGGTTGCTCATCAAGGGGAGTCGCCTAGTCGTCCCAGCATCACTTCAGGGTGAGGTGCTTGGGTTCATCCACGAGGGTCACCAGGGCGTCAATCGTTGTCGCGCTCGAGCACGTGACACGGTGTGATAGCCTGGTGATGAGTAAGCAGATGAAGTCCATGGTAAAGGACTGTGAACGCTGCGTTACCACAAGGAGTCAGCGTGCTGAACCTCTCATCTCATCCCCTTCCCCTGAGCTCCCCTGGCAGCAGCTGTGAATAGATTTGTTTCATTTCAACGGTCAAGACTTTTTGTTGATTGCTGACTACTTTTTGCGGTATCCTGAAGTTATCGCACTCAAGAGCACTACATGTCACTCGGTGATCACTGCTGTGAAGAGCGTACTTGCGCGTTTTGGCATTCCAGCGGTCGTTCGCAGCGACAACAGCCCGCAGTTTGCAGCTGCTGGAGTTTGCCAACTTTGCGCGGGACGATGGTTTCCTGCACACAACAAGCAGCCAGCACTATTCGCAGTCCAACGGGAAGTCGAATGCGCGATCCGGACCGTCAAGGACCTACTGCGAAAGGGCGACGATCCGTTCCTGGCACTCCTAGTCTTCAGGGATACGCCGGGGCGATCTGGATTCAGCCCGGCGCAAATTCTGATGGGACGGCGACTGCGGACCAGGATGCTCAAACAACCAGAGAAGATAAACCCCGAGCGGCCGTCGACGGAGGTGTTCCTCGAGAGGGACAGGCAAAACAAGTGTCGACAGAAGGCGGACTACAACCGTCGGCATACAGCCAAAGAACTGCGTCGCTCGCTGGGGGCGACAAGGTGTGAGTAAAAGACGCTCGGTGCAGTGCGATGGTGCTGAGTCGAGCGCAGCGCCCACGTTCATACATAGTGGAGACGCCACAGGGGTTCTGCAGCGGAACCGCAAGCACCTGGTTCCGTACCGTCCAGAGGAGCCAGCCCAGTCACATGGCCCGGAACCTCCCGACCGTGAGCAACATGGCCCCGGCAGTCCGGCGGCCCCGAGGTGGTGAGCCCAAGACCGCCGTTACCCCAACAGCCTGAGGGAGTCCAGAGGAACCGGTGTGGCCGGGCAGTCATCCCTCCTCGACGTTTGAATTTGTAAATAGGATTTCGATAGGAAGTATTCACTGGCGGCCATAGCTGTGTGCGCGACTGCTGAGCGCGTGCTGATGGCGAGCTTCCACCAGTTCTTTTGTAACGTGCATTCCGCACCATCAAGATTACCGGTCCTTGCAGCCTATTAATGTGGGCTTGTTTTGAGCATGCGCTCTAATCAGCACCCACAAATATGGCGTCCAGTGAATACTCCTTATTAGAAGGGAGATGTGGTGTGGCGCGAGTAACCTGTACTAATATACTCACCCTAGATGGCGCCACATGTCGTTAAGTATGATGTGTAAATGAACGAATGAAGCAAATCGCTGCCAGTTCACTACCGGCTGCCTGCCTTGGAGTACGTTTCCTCTATAGGCACCGGAGCCGCGGGGCCTTGACTTCCGTTGCCGTCGTTGTCGTCGCTGGATGGTCTTGCGTCAGGCGTCCCCTTGGTCTTTTCGCCCGTTTCTTCTTCACCCTGCGGCGCTTGCTCGGGAGCATTCGTTCGCGCTTCAGGGACAGGGAGACGGACGGCCGCTGAGGCATGGGACCCAACTCCCTTAAATGAATGAGGTGCGGCCGGCGCGGACGCACCGACCGCCTCCTCCACTTCGGCACCATCCATCGTGTAGTGTGTTTGGCCCTCTGCCCTGTGGTCACGGGCCATTGTGGCATACGTCTTGATGCAGTCCGCTGCTTCGTGGCCATAACGGTTACAGTCAGCGCGGCGGGAACACAGCAGTCGTGGCGAATATGTCCCGTAACACGACGCCGAAGGCAGAGCGGAGCGCGTCCTTGCACCACAACGAGCACCTTACACCCTTCCAGGCGGAGCTCGTGGGGTAGGCTGTCGACGGTGTAGCCTTCTTTGAGGGTCAGGCGTACACTATGGGTGTTGAATTCAACGGCCTCGAATCCCCTTGCCATAACGCTCCAGCTCCCTTTTCACCTGGCAATTCGGGACGTCGTACAGGATCCAGTGAAGCTTGACCTTCACGGCAGTGTTTGCCGGGTCGATGACGAAGCACCGCCCCCCCTTGATGGCCAGTACCTTGGCCGTCGACCAGTTTTGCTTGGCAGCTAGCGAATGCATCCTCAACATCAAGATGTGGTTCATCTGGTGGGGCCCGGCACTTCCAAGGTCTTTCGACAGACCCAGCCGCTCAAGTTCCTGACGAAAGTCTTGCACCCGGTAGGGCCTTCTATTTACATCACAATGCAGAAAGGCAGCATTGGTAATCACGTATCCGGTTAGCAGTTGAAGGAGAATAATCTGATAATCCGCACCGGTTCTAGGAACAAACATCTCTTAAACGACTAACATACGTCACGCTTGTTCGACCGATCATGGAATACGCTTGTAGCATTTGGAACTTTCATTATCATTACTTAGCTGCCTCTACTGGAGGCACTCCAAAACCGAGCCGTTCGTTTCATTTTTTCTGATTACTCACGTCATACCAGTGTAACTAACCTTAAAACTCGTGCTGACCTTCATTCACTTAAAATACGCCGCAGGGTATCAAAGCTATGTCTCATGCATAAAATTTACTGCTCTCCATCACTTCACTCGTCACTTCTCTCTCAACCGTCTTATGTTTCAGCCCGCATTGATAACTCATGTAAGATTAAACTCATTTCTTGTAAGTCATCCTTGTTTTTCTGCTCGTTTTTGCCATCCGCCATTGCTGACTGGAACGACTTGCCCGATAACATTGTTTGTCAACGTGATCAAGTTCCTTTTCGCCAAGATTTAACTACTTTTGGGGGCCCTTGATGCATGTCTACTTATGTGTGGTTGATTTTCTTGTTTTTTGTGCTCTGTACTTTTGATTTATTCTGTATTGTAACCCCTCCCCCCTTACATAATGCCCCTTGAGGGTGTGGAAGGTATCTAAATAAATAAATAAATAAATAAATAAATAAATATATAAACGTACCATGGCCTGACGCGGTCGTTATCACCGCTCTGTCGGAGCTCATGATAGCACAACCATCTCGTTCGAGCGCCGGAAGTGGAATCCTCCGCTACGGGTACTTTTATTTCTTTATAGTCTCCGCTACTGATACAACTGTTTCTGTGGTACTTTGACGTCGTCTGCAATCGTGAGAAGTACGTAGACTCGCAGCTCTGTTGCGCTATGTCAAGCTCAGATTATAGTTGGGGATACTTCTGCAATTAAAACTTGTTGTTGGCCTAGTTGGTTCATGATGCAGTCCAGAAGTTTTTTGCGCGAATAAGGGACAATCACAAGCGAGTAGGCCGGGCATCAGGGTCTTAGGTAAAAGCGAAGATACCGCAGCCAGAGAACTGATGGAAGCGTTTTATATAAAGAAGGGACGTGCTTGTGTTAGCCATACCTCGGTTTCTGTGTTTGACTGTGAAGTCCAGTTTTCGAGCGCAGCTCTCAGGCGCCCGTTTCCGGTTTGAGCGGCGTCGGCGTAACCACTACGGTGCATGATGGGTAAATTTCGCCGCTAAATTTAGCGGAAAGATTTCCCCGCTAAACCTAGCGGCAAATTTTCCCCGCTAAATCTAGCAGAAAATTTCCCCCGTTAATTCTAGCAGAATATTTTTCCGCTAAGTTTAGCGGAAAATTTCCCCCGCCAAATCTAGCGGATAAATTTCCCGCTAAATCTCAGCGGAAACAAATCCCCGCTAAATTTAGCGGAAAAAACTCCCTGCTAGATTTTGCGGAAAATTTGCCTCCACTAAATTTAGCGGAAAAAACTCCCCGCTAAATTTAGCGGAAAAAATTCCCCACTAGATCTAGCAGAAAATTTCTCCGTCAAATTTAGCGGAAAATTTTCCCCTAAATGGGAGGCGACCAGGAGAGGAGGAAAGGCCTAGCCCCTCTCCGCACCTTCCCCTCCTCCTCCTCAAGAGCTGCGCTCTAATTCGGCGTTACAGGGAGTTGTAAACGGCTTTCATTTCATGACAACAATCCTCTCATCTAATCTCCCCAGATCCTGATAATTACATGCTGAAGACGGCTCTCGTTCCACATTCAACCTTTTTTTTCTAAACAAGCCTGTTCGAATAAAAAAGCAAACGCATTGCATTTGGAATGTTAAGAACTGACCAAGGATTCAAAAGTATTTCTAGTTCTGTTTTGCGAAATTTCGTCCTCCAGTATTTCATTCCAGCGCAAATGGTGCATCAAAAATACGAGTTATTGATGGTAGTCGGTTTTATATGTAAAAAACCTAGTTTATTGCAGGCCAAAGAAAAGTAATCAGATTAATAAAAAATAATCGTATTTCCCCTGCGATACGGGATACTGTTGACGAGAATCATCACATTGTTCATACCAAAAAATATGTAGAAGTGTTTATCAAAAGTTAATTTATAAAAAACATTATACTAGCAAATAACTTTCATGCCACGTTAATAGAAGTTTTTATACTTCGTATTAGGTTCCAATACTTGAAATAAAGTGACGAAGATTCCTCATATATCTACTTGCCAAAAATTTAATTAAATTCAATATTAGAAGAGCGATATCTTAAATAGGTTTAGAAGACATCCAGCTGTCATTTCTGCAAGTGGATATGAATCTGCCTCTTTTATCAATTTCCCCGACACATTTAGCGGGAAAATTTGAATAGGCAAATTGGTCACGTCATTTTAATTTCCCAACCAAATATAGCGAGGAAATGAACCTGGTGCGCGACGTTGTCCACTAAATTTAGTAAGAAAAGTGAATTGCTGTATAGGTGACGTGACAGCAGATTAGTAACCCGCTATATTTTTCGGGAAAACTGAAGTGCAGAAAAAGTGATGGAAATTTCCCACCTGAATTTAGGGGGTAACTGAATACCTGTGTAGATCACACCACGTCAATACTGGCGCGGGTTAGATGAAGTCAATTTCTTCGTTAAATTTTGCTGGGAAATATAACTGGTGGATAGGTCGCGCGACGTCAATTTCCCTGCAGAATTTAGCGTCAAAACAGATTTGGCCTGAAGGTTACAAGACGTCTATTCTCCTCCCCCCCCCCTCAAAATTACCGGAGATATTGATACAAAATTTCCCGTTAATGTTGCGGGAAAATGTACAGACGGCTGGACGAACGGACAAATTTCTGGAAATTAAGGTGTCCTGTTAAAATCGTTACGTGCTTTAAAATTATTCGAAAACGAAGGTTTGTGTTGTCTTTTTTTTTCAGGTAGACCAATTTATTTCAGTTATTTTTTTAATTATTAAAACTGTCAATCAATGACTTGCCATGATATCAGATGAAAACTCAGAGCACGATTGTTTGAATAACCTTAGAATGATATGCCCAACGTAACCTGATTGTCTCTTTGTACTACGAAAACTAATCAATTGTCGGATGAACTCGACAATTAAAGTTTTTTAACGCGCTATCGTGCTTTATCAGCCCAATTTTACAAAAAAAATTGTGATAAAAAACAATCACCAATAAAAATCAAAACGTCACGGAGGAGTGTCAAAAGGAGCCGTCACGTCAATTTCTCTGCCAGTATGAGCGGGAAAATAAATGTCACGTAAAATTATTCTCGCTGAGTTTAGAGCGAGAAAAGAAATATCACGTGATCACGTCATGTAACATCAAGTCACGTGATGCAAATTTCCCGCTAACTTTGGTGGCAAGTGATGTCACGTGGCGTCGCCTTCCCCCAACTTTTTGCGGGAAAATTGATGTCACGTGACGTGAAAGCGCCATTTGACCTCCAGGCAGTTGGGGTCAATCTCTGCAAGGTGGTTTGGCGCTCAGCACATTGTCTCACCGGTTTTGTCAGCATACCATAGCTTCGCAATTAATTTTAATTTTTTGTTACAGTTACATCCATTTCTTACTTGCTGTGGTTATCTGCACGTCCGTCCTTGCTGCACCAGTAATTTGTCTACTTTTGTTTCTGAGTCTCGGTGAGTGGAAACGAGAAATGAAGCACTGATATGAACGAAAAGTGCCCATGTCACTACTTTAAAGGGCCCCTGAAAAGAAAAAAAAAAGTTTTTTTTTAAAAAACAACCTGGTTGGGACACGCGTGTCAAAAAAAAAGAAAAAATTTTACGCGAAAAAAAAAACATTTTTACAGCAATATTGACTGCGCCAGACGCAATTTATGTCACATTCGTCTGGGGCGCGCACGGCACCGAGAAAATGCTGCCCCCAAGGCCACGCCACTGTGTAGGTGCACCGCATAACGCACTACCAGGCGAACGCGAAGCATCCCGCCATGCGAAGCGCTCGGTGCGGTCACTGCAAGGGCAAAACATGAACGGGTGGACGGTAAAAAATATCCGCAAGAGTCGGGCGGCGGCTCGCGCCATCTAGCGAGGAATGAGAGCAACAAATTGTCTTTCAAGTGGATGGTTCATTATGTACTTGTTACACCGAAAATTCGCCCGTCAACGTAAGAACAAAAACACATGGACTATGAAACAGAGCGTTTGCACATATCCGATTTTATTGTCGGACTGATGACAAGCGATAGGTACACGTCCGGTGTGAAAATCAACAGAGGCGAGGGCACGCAGGGGTTAAAAGAAAAACAAGAAATTTAATTAGGCGATAAAAAGCCGCGCACGGCGACAACACGACAAAGCCATCAGAACGAAATGCGAACACGCGTTACTCCAAGAACACACTCACGAACCTTCGGGCAGCGGGGCCGCGAAAAAAACAAGACAACACTAATTTCCCGACACAACGCGAAACAACTCACCGCTCGCGACACAAACTGCAGCCGGGAAACAAGTTCGCCGGTGCAAAGAAGACGAAAGTTCCGAAAAAGGAAAGTCCCCACTGCGGGACCCAAAGTCCAGGGAAAAGTCCAAACGAAGTCCGAAGACTCACCGACGTCTTGAATCCGACGAACGACGAAAGCTTCACGTGCCCGGCGTGGTGGACTGGTTGCTCGGCGGCCGACGCAACGCAGCACCGCACGCACGCACACACTTCCCGAAAGGGAAAAACCGACGCCCGTCGTCACTGCTGGAATCGTGGCCAGAGCAGAGGGCTTGAGGAAACGAAGATAGCAGCGCCGAAATCACGTCTCTCGAGTTGCGGGCCGCCATGTTTCGCGAGACGAGGAAGGAAGACCGACGACGACGCGAGAGAGAGCAGTGGAGGTGCCGAAGGAAGCGGAGAGCGTTAACTCAAGGTCGCAGTGCGAGGACCTGCATGGTCTCCTTTCGACGGTGCAGCTGGTGCAGCAACGCACCGGTGCCGCGCGCCGCATGAAGTCCCAGGCGAACGTAGTGCAGCCGCACCGACACGACCAGGCGAACGTGACGCGTCCGTCGGTGCAGCGCGGTGCGGTGCGGTGCGCCCCAGGCGAATGTGACATTAGTCGGTAGCCACCTCCTTTCCACTTGTTTTTCTCGGCATTTCGGGCGCGTTGAGGAGAGGTACTCCCCGCCTTTTAGTGGTGGATCGGCTTGGCTGCTTGGCTGGCTTGGCTGCGTCCCGTACGAGAGCCATTGCTACTTCCTGTGTCTGCCGGTCGCACGTCGTACCGCGTCGTACAGCCGATTGACGCGACGGACCGAATCGCGATTTTCGTCCGCAGACCATGTACTACGTGACCGGCAGGTTACCGATTCCTGCGATCCGCGCCTCGTCCGCGGCGGACGCGCTGAACTGATAAAGTCAAGCGCCTTTTTCACTCGCGGATTTTTGGTGAGAGATTGGCTTGAAAAGCGTTAGTCTGGCAATAGTACATTGTTTTCCTGTTTTTTTTTCTGGACGATGAAAACAAAAGTGGCGCGTCGTTGTGTTTTTTGCGTTCGCTGGTTCATTTTGTCGGGCGTTTCTTCGTTCCACGTGTGAAAGGAACTGCAGAAACTTTGTCTGGCTGACGCGACGGAGGTTCCGGTACGCCTCCGGGTCCGCGTCAAGAAGCTTCCGTCAAAACTCGTCAGCACGCCGCGATAATTCTTGCACGTCCAATAAGGATTTCACCGCGCAAGACCTCTCTTGTGGCTATGGTAAACTTGAGTGTTGTGCCCGAGCGCGGTGTGCGTGAAGGCATCTCCAAACGCCCCTTCGCGAGCCCAGAACTTCGTCAGCTTCTACGCGGAACCCTTCTCGAGCAGGACCATGCCTGTGTCACTCTCATGCTTTGGGTTAGTAAAGCTAGTGGCGCCTCGCGCGAAGCCTATCCGGTGTTTTGTCTCGATCTGTACGTAACAGCGGCGTACGATTCATTATCGCGGTAGCGAACGTCGATTTCTCTCGTGAACAACGGTGCCACGGTGCGATGTTGGAGTTTCGCGGCACTGTGGCGTGGCGACCAGGTTCGGTCCGTCCTTGCTGGCGTCTTCTCGTCGTCTCCCTCGTGTGAATAGGACAAACGAATCACGCAAAGAGCAGAAAAACAAAAACCTGTCACCCCGTGCCAGTTCCTAAGTACTTACGATGACTAACTAACACAAGCAACAAGCCCTCTTCAGGAGGTCTTCACATATAAACGCGATAAAACTATAAAACCACCCGAGGTACACAAGGTATACGCGAGACGCATTACAAGACGGCGACCATAACAGAAAAAAAAATGGCGAAGCTTTTTTTTGTTGTTTTATCCGAACGGAAGTTACGATTCTGTAAAATGTTTGTAAACTATTACGACGTACATTCGATGGATTGTTTCTTAATCATAAAAAAATGTAATTCAAAAGGCAATTTCAAGAGATCACGACGATTTTATAACCAACATCTAAGCTGTCACTCATTCTAATGGCCAATGAGAAGCTGATTTCAATGACCATCGTTACCAATAAGAAGCCGAGCTGATTGACTCTGGAATTTTCGCGCAAAATGTAAAATAAATTTCTCGCCGTCAATATTGCTCTAAAATATTTTTTTCGCGTAAAATTTATTTTTTGACACGCGTGTCTTAATTAGCCTGTTTAAAAAAAAAAATCTTTTTTTTTCTCTTTTAGGGGCTTTTTAACAGCTCGAAGAAGCGGTTGCCATATTTTAACACAGAATGTGCTTTATCAGCCGACTGACTGACTCAAATAGGCCACGGTGTCTAACTTCTTAGGGGCATATTTGGCTATTGCAATACAATCCCGCGTTTGTGTGATTGCACAAATACATAAGGGTGCCCCCTTCGCCATAGGCAAGTAGGGAGGACAGCAAATTCAGGCCGTGATCCCTGCTTTTGCAACATAAGGTACTCTCCGCTTGCTGCTGAACCACAGCCGCCTGTTTATCTGTTTTCTCTCTTGTGTTCATTGTTTTTAGCGCCTCACACCATGATTCCCACAGGATGATGTTTTTCTGACACGATTATAAGGAACAAATCCTAACATAATGAATGGGCGGGGTAAGCGAGCAGGGAAAGAGGTGCAGTGGCAAACTTGGCACATGCGGCTCATCGAACTAGGGCAGGTGTTTTTAAGTCGAAAGAAGTTGAAAAACAAAAATACTTGTCGTGATTGTTCTATACTTCGTTTCAGCATACATCTAGCGCAGCCGAGGTTGCAAGGTAATGGCAACAATCAAGCAGAGTCAAAAGCTACTGGGCCTTTTTAATGTAGGAGCATTAACGATTTCATGGAGTGGGGCCGAGCGGCATCTGTTACCGCGAAAGAACGCGTAAAATATGTCTATTCTTTCATCAGCTCAGCGAAACGGCTCCTAGATAGCCATTGGCGGCCACTTTATGAGAGAGGCGCTCGGCCGCCGCTCACGTGTCAGGCGTTCCCGGAGGGGGGGGGGGGAGGGGGCGCTTTTGCTCTTCTTGGAGCCCAGGGACCAGAGATGGCAGTAATGACATTACTGTAATGGAATTACAGTAATTAAATTACTTTTTGGAGTAATAAGTAATGTAATGAATTACTTCTCTAGGCTGGTAATTTAGTAATGTAATGAATTACTTTTAGGCAGTAATTTCGAGAAAATCACTCATTACTTTTAAAACTACCTTTGTTCTAAATTAGAAAATTTGTCTGAAAGCTTTAAGAAAAGAAAATAAAAAATAATTTGCATGGTAAAATGTTATGAAAGCGCATCAGAGGAAATAATCGACGGCCACCTGAGCGCAAAGCCTTGCACGAAGGGCTGGACAGACGCACAAAGGAGGGCTGGAAAGGCGAAGGATAATAACATGCGTGTAAACATCGCTGGAAGGCAAAGGCTTACGAAATCCAGACACGACAAATCCATGGCGTCGCGTCATCACGACGATACTATACTTCGTTTATCCCTAAGCTGAAAGTGCTGTGGGAGCTGCAAGCTAACCACAACCAATCAAACACCTTTTAATCACGTGTCCCGTCCCTTTCTCTGCAAGTGGGTATGAACGAGAGCGTGGTTACAGGGCGAACGATAGACGTGTGACTACTCCAACAAACACGTAGCTTCCACCAATCATTCCTAAGCTGAATGTGCGTCAGCTTAGGGATGAACGGTTCATAGGCTGCAAGGCGACGGGCATCATCACCAGTGAGTCAGGCACGTAGCCAGGGGGGGGGGGGGCATGGGGCCCGGGCCCCCCCCCCGAAATCTTCCATTTTGCTGGGACCTTCTCTCCCCCTCCCCTTCATTCAGCATTTTGTCATGGGCGCCCCCCCCCCCCCGAAACAAAATCCTGGCTAAGTGCCTGCATTTAAAACCTGAGAGGTCAAGACAAACAGATCCTCAGCCTTGTGCTTTCGTCAATCAAAGTCAAACAGTACGCTTCGACCATTGTGAACAACAAACGACCGGAATAAATAGTTAATTCCAAATGCCTTGTCAAAGCCCCAGAACGTTTCGTGCGTCCTCGAGCAAAGCATGTGCCGCTCGTGGTATGCTTCGCTGCCTTCAATTTGGGAAGTTTATTCGGGAATAAGCCTACAAGCAGATACCGCCCGCCGTTTGTTTGGAAATTACACAATTTAGGGAGCTCGCACCATTCCTCAACTGGCGACGCTTCTGCTTATCAAATATCGGGCCCTTTGTGTGACAATGCTAAAAAATGTGGACTCTTCGGGTGTTCCGGAAAAATGCTCCTTGAAAGGAATGACCGAGAATAGGTAAACTATACTCGACGACAACTTTTCTTGGCGATGCAGTGGAGGGAACAGGCACGCGTTCCCCTCTCCCATTTTGAGCGCTGAATAAAGCTGTGTGCGGGCTCTCCTCCTCTCTACTTCACTGCCAAGAAAAGTTGTCGCCGAGTATAATGCTCTCGGGAAAAGAGAATTAGATTGCGCCCGAGGCGGAAGTTAAACGTTTCACGTGACGATTTCTGGTAAGAACGAGCTGCCATTGCCCGACTTAACAAACTGACAAGTACTACGACTTCTAAATCAGGAAGACGGAAACATATCACCCTTTTAGTAAGAACCTTCACCGTTGAATGAACAGTGAAAGCGGTGAGTCGACTGTCTTTCTGAGTCATATCTAAAGAAGCTAAATCAGCAAAATCACTGTTCAATATGGTGCACTTTGCGGCAGCAAGGTTGTTGCGGTGTAAACAGGAAGATCTGAGTTTGGGCATATATAGGCAAACTCAGCTCTTGGACGTGACATTACTACGGTGGCGCTGCTGCTGGCGCAGCACATGCGCAGCGCCTCGCTTCTCCCGGACCTGGTTCCTGCACACGCGCTGTGGGGGCCAACAAGAGCAGGCGGCGGCGGCGCGCTGGTGTATCTGATAGCCATCCGTGGCCTCGCGACCTCACCTCCGGTATTCAGGTGATGTCGACCATTTCGGCGTGTATTGCTGGCTCGACAGCGATAATGTCCGTGCTGATCCTGCGTTTATCGTCGTTCATTACATTTTTAACGGTTTCTGGCGTCATTCGACGTGTTGTTCGGTTGTGCAAAGTGTTATCTCTGCCGGGACGTAACGGCTCTGGCTATTGCTGAATAATCGCGACCTCGCGTTTGCTCACTATCTTCGCTGACGTGTCTGGTGGATATGGACGCTGCTCAACTCGTGGGTAAATTTTAGCCTGACAGGTTGAGTTGGACGAACTGCGGCGGGCTTGCTGGAGAAGTACTCGTGCGCGAAATCTCAACCTCGATCGATCCCGACTGTATTGGCGGTGCGATCCCGCGTGCGAACCTGCCTCTGGGTGATGACCTGGGATGTCCCGCAATAATCAACCAGCCTGTATCGCCGTGGCCGTGCTGCATTTTACCAGACCATTCAGGAGCAGAACGGCATTGTGCTCTGGCGTTCAACTGCTGCCGTCACCCGGTATCCTCGGTTTACCGACGCCAGTTAAGTTCGCGGTGATGGAAACCGCTGGGGAAGGTAATTGACTACACCAGATGGTGTGATGCGTGGATTCGTCCTGCGCCTCGACCTCGCCAATCAAACCATGAACAGGCTGGAAGATGGTACCTGGAGCAGGAAGCGATGATGGCGGCGGATGAAACATGGCTGGTCGGCGTAATGGCGCTCTGATACCGTTAACCTTCCGGATGACCATGGAACTGGATATCTGGCTGGCGATGAGTGGTGACATGGGGCTGGCATTCTGGTTGCGGACGGGCATATAAAGATAAACAAAGATTACTAAAGCAACAGCTGAAAATCAGAAGAAAGCAAAGGATAAGGCGATTAATCTCTGGCTCAGCTCACTGTCGGTGCTAAAGACCGGTAACAAAAATCTGTCTGATCGTTGCACAACACCAAAAGTGATATAAAACACTAGTAATGAATGAAGATACCTGATTTATGCTGCAGAAGCTGGCGTTATGGCAATCGCGCGGCGATAACCAGTCTCGGGTATCACCCGGAATGCCAACCACGTGACGGGCTGCGCAGCAACCTGCAGACAAACTGGGCGACCATCTGCCGATCTGCGATGACGAACAACGCCAGCAAACAGCGGCGAAAATCATTTTGCATAACCGGCGGCGGCGGTGGTGACGGCAAAATATCGCCAGTCGTCTGGCGCTGCTCTTTACCGAAGATGACGAAGAAGGGCGTGCTGGAAGCCTCTGGCCTTTGCTGGATGAAGGTATCGCATCGGCGTGGTATATCTGGCGATAAAGAGTCTGGCTTTGTTTTCGAACTCATCCCTGAAGTATGTCGTCGCGCCATTATCGTGAGCAAACCTGATCTCTATGCTGATTCAGCAATTATAACGTGCAGCTCAATGAACCTTCTCCGCGAATATTCTGGAAGGAGATGAAGTCGGCACAAAGTTAACGCAGCAAACGCCGTCTATATTCAGGCGGCATGTTGCTTTGCTGGAGTGGTGCAGAAAAAATATAAAAACCATTATCTGCCTATGTTGCTGGACGTTGTTGCAAACCACACAAACGTGCATGAGATCGAAGATGCCTGACAAACATACTAGACTACAAAAATAAATTTCAAAATGTATGGTATGCACTTACAGTGCAAGTTTGGAAGTAATAATAAAAACACTGGCACACGAACATAAAATTGACATTTAAAGGATCTAAAACTGAAAGCACGGTAGACTCGGAATAGACATAAAAAGGACAAACAAAATTGAAGCAACGAAGAGTTCACATAATGCATCAATATTAAACACCGATGACAATTGATAAGAGAAGAAATTCGATTGATGTAGCGATTATAAGCGCATTTTCAGGTGATACGTATTCGCATATTGAAAACAATGCGACTGCGAGTGATTTATTAGATATTCTGGCGTTATGTTATGTCCTAGCAGTCAATACGTTCGGTAAGACTGAGAGATTATGCGTAATGAATTGATTCCCGCAAAATGACCTACAAAACGGGATGTTCCACCATTTTTCGTGTCTTGTGTAGTACTACGAATGAGGTCTTCTGAGCTTTAGTAAATCAAGCACATTTGTGGTGCTAGTTTTAATTGAAGATTTTTATAGCAATAAAAGTCTGCATTTTTAAAGGACAATACTTTTTTATAAATCCTGTAAAATAAGTGCTGCCGTGGTCACCGCCTCCTTAATACCGCTAATTATGCTAAAGTGTGATTAATTATAACTACGCATGATTTTATGTGCTTGTGCATTGGCTGGTAGGGGCTAAGTTTTTATTGCGTTGCCCTGGTCAGTTTGTTTTAGTTTTGTTTTTCAACTTCAGTTTAACCTTTTTATTGTATGGAATCCACTCTTGAAAACGATTCTGTGTTAAAAGTTTATATTAAGGCAAATTAGTACGTTACGATCGCTGAATTGATACTCGCTCAATAGCGTTCTTTACTCTTATACCATATCGCGTTATGCATCCTCTACAATGTGCGAAAAAACTATCCACATACTTTGCCTACGTAAGAGAACCGACTTTTATGGCGCCGGTGGGAGTTGTACAGCTGCAACGGAAAAAGAGTAGCACAAGTGACCGATGACCGGAGCGGCAAAATCGCGGCACGCGGCGCTATCGTTCCCGAGCGCGCTGATAGCGAGAGTGCCAGTCACGTTCCATGTTTTAACGCGGGGGTGGCCGGCAGAAAATTGAGAGATAAGCGAGCTGTTAAAATGCGGGCGTTAGGATGGGCTGCCTTCTGCCGGCCGCCCCGCGTTGAGACATGGACCGTGACTGTCACTCTCGCTATCGGCGCGCTCAGGAACAATATCGCCGCGTGTCGCAATTTGCCGGTCCGGTCGTCGGTCACTTGTGCTACTCTTTTTCCGTTGCAGCTGTACTCCTGTTCCACGAGTCGTTTCAGCGATCATTGAACAAATGATCCTTGGCATCTCCAAACTATCATTGAGCTCAAGTAAGTTGTCTGGTGCTGCAGGGTAAACAGGATAAACAACCCTAACTTTCCATCTAATTTAAAACCGAGACGAAACCGAAACCTATGTCACAATACCTTTTTTCATATTTTAAAGCGATGGAAATGAATAAAATTCAAACTTTTAATTCATTCTAACCATTGAACGCGAAATATAATTATTTTGTTTATGTTTAGAGTAAACAAACAATAAATAATCAGAATGTATCACACGAATTCAATCAAGAGCGACACAACGAATGTCTTATCGGCGCCGACATCACGATGGCCGCGTTCGCCGAACGCGATCTTCCGCGACGTGATCGCTTTTAGCTGGCAGCTCCAGCCCACAATCCGCATACCTCTTCCGACAATATTTTCTGCTACGATACTTTGTACCTACCTCCCCAATCTTCCGCAATAGTAAGTGATTACGCTGGCGGTGGGGATCGGAGGCAATGCAACGGACGGCGCCATCTTTAGCTCGGTTGGGGAGAACCCCCTTCCGACAGCTGGGGTAAGCCAGCTCAGTGGAACTCAATACTCATTAGCGGCTCGACGGCGGTTTGCGCTGCAGTGTAACACCGCTCGATCGCGCTGATTGGGTTGTATGGTCGTTCGCTCAATGATCGTTGAAACGGCCCGTGTAACTGGGGTACGACAGGGGTACGACACGGGCTGTTTCAACGATCATTGAGCCAACGACTATGGACTCAATCACGATCGAACGGTGTTGGCAGCAGCACTTAGCTGCTCTCAAAGCCGCTAACGACCAGTAATTTAACTAACGTTGAGTTCAAATGAGCTGGCCTACCTCAGTTAACTGATGGGGTTCGCCTCAAGAGCTAAGGATGGCAGCGTCTACGGCATTGCCGCCGATGGCCAGGGCCAGCGAAGCACTTAGTATTGCGGAAGATTGTGGGAGGAATCTTTAAAGTATCGTAGTATTGTCGGCAGAGGCATTATTGGGAGCACTGGCTGACGATCACGGCACATCGCGGAAGCATACGCTCGGTTTCCCCCTGGGCCGCTGGGTGCGGCCGGGGAGCATCCCGTCGTTTCTAAAAATGGCCTCTTCATAGATGCATCGTCAGGTGACAAGACTCCGACATAAATCGTGCGGTAATCCGCCTCTCTCCGTTTTTTTTTTTTTTTTTTTTTTTTTGTTTTTTTCAGGAAAAAATTTTTTTTGTCAAGTTACGTTTTGTTTTTCTCGGGGCCCTCGATGATGCTCATCACGTGTGCACCGAAAGCCACTGTCCACAAGATCAGTTGGCTGTCGACTCAGTCGCTCAAAGGCCTTTGTTGCTCTTTAGGTCCTGAAAACACGTAAGAAGGGAAGGGCTGCGTGCGAAGTCTTACCCAAACAGATCGTCTGGTGTTGCATCTGGCACGCTGCGAGGACCATCTCGAAGCGTGCCAGATGGCACCCTTCGAGATGGTCTCGAAGGGTGCCATCTGGCACACGCTTCTAGCACCGTGACAGGCGCGTGCCAAGCGACGATGCCATGACCTCAAACCTCAAACCACCAGCCGCAAACCTCAGACCGCAAACCGCAAACCACGAGTGTAGTTTACCAGGTGTTGACAGCTGCGGTCATTATCTGATAACAACCACGTGATGTCTACCACGGGGTCCGAGCTTCGTTCGACAGAGGGCGCTTGGGACTTGAATGCTCAGGGCGTCTCACGTGTGATGGTTCGAGCTGCGTCCGAGCAGAGGGCGCTCACGTGATGTCGCGCAGGGTTTATGCTGCATCCGAAGGAGGGCGCTGCGATCCGGTCACATGGTGGTCACGTGTTTTGAATCGCTGGGCGGTAAATGCCCATTTTATTCAATTAAAAAAGCTCCGCGGACGAAGCTGGGAGATCGACCTGCCGACCTTCTGTACAGCAGCCCGACGCTCTACCCCCTGAGCTACAAGCACATTGCTGAATCTGGCGAGTTGTGTCACGTGATACCACAGGAGATCACGCGGATCTGTGCTTGTGTACAAAGGGCGGGGACGTAATCAAGCGCTGAGCTTATGACTCGCGCTTGCTGCGGAATCCCTCGTTCAAGGGGAACAATTGCAAGCCCTATCCCAATCACGAAGGAGGTTTCCACGGGTTACCCAGTCTTTACAGACAGGGATAAAAACACGGTGCTTCCACTCAGTGTAGCGCGTGTGCGGCCCCCGGACATCCTAAGGACATCACAGATACCTGTTATTGCTCTGTTTCGTGCGGCTAGCGAGGCCGCTTGTCCCTCTAAGAAGGGTGCAAAGGTGCAGAGAACCACGCACCTATTTAATAGGCTAGAGTCTCGTTCGTTATCCGGAATTAACCAGACAAATCCCCATCCACCAATCCTGTGCTTGTGGCTCGGGGGGCTCTACCCCCTGAGCTACAAGCACATTGCTAAATCCGGCGAGGATTGTGTCACGTGCTGACACAGGTAGAGCGACGCTGGACGCGAGGTACTTAGGTTTTCGGACGCAAAGGTACAAAACTCTTACCCTGGGGTAGGATCGGGTGAATTTTGGGACACGTCCAAGGATACGCGAGGCCCAGCAGAACAGATAGACAGGTGGCGTTGGACGTCGAGTCTTACGAGCATCGAAGTCCCCGAAAAGCGGAAAAACCGAGGAGGAAAATCGTAATTTCAGCTCGGTAATGTTCAAAAAAAAAAAAAAAAAAAATCGGATTGCCGGACGCTTTAGCTTTTACGACTTTTACCGGAGTCGTGTCGGCTCACGATTTCTGAAGTGTCCTGTTTTGACAGGCCTTAATACGTTCCCCTCCATTTTTACTGTGCTCCATGATGGCGGCTACGATAAAGACGGAAACCCAATGTTGTTATAAATGTTTAAAGTTGACGGGAAAGTAAATATCTAGACTCATGCGCGTACTTTTCAATGGCACCCGCGCTGCCTTCCGCTGCGCTGCGAGTGTTTGTTTTTTTGTTGTTTTGTTTTGTTTAAACCAAGACAGCGCCAGAAAATACTGGCAACAGTGCATTTTGAAGTTCTCGCCCTTGTTTTGGTTGCGTAGGACGGGCGATGCTCCTCCGCTGTCCTCGCTTTGCGTGCTCATGTGTCGAGAACGGCCTAAAACTGTTTCGGTTACGTGACTGAAAGACGGAAGAGTTACTTTGAAAACCATCGGTTGTGCTCTTATGACGACAAAGAAGCGAGTGGATCCTAATCAAGAGGCGCAATTACAAGCCATGAATCGTTCTTCGATCGACAGGAGGTGCGAAGGCTCCGTCAAATGCTGCGTAATAGTGTAGTGTTTCACTCCGTTTGCTGCTACATTGTATACAATCGTATGACGAAGAGCTGGAAGGTGTGAGGTATGGCACTGAGATAACACTAAGCGTAAAGACTCGGTTGTTAAGATTTAAACCGTTCATACCAATCAACGTCAGATGGCGGCTCCTCAACTGTACGGTGACTTGTTCCAAAGGATATCTTTTTAGTTAAGTTTTACTGTATGGAAGATTCCCGGCGCCTATTATGTGAGTGGACTTCTGCTTATGCTGCACCGTGTTTTGTGAATTGGATGGTGCAAAAGCTTGGACGATATTCTCGTTCGTGTTGCGAAATCAATACGGTGCTGAATGAAGTGCACACTCGTTTCTACTACTGATAATCTAATAATCCCCAAAGTGATTTTTTCTCTTACCTTGAATTTGGCCAGTAATAAGATCCGCAACGAGAATTAAGTAATTTTAGAAGTACTGCACGATTGTTCATACTTTGATGAAGATATGCTGTGTTTATTTTGACATCTCCGAACATTGCATTCTCGATCCCTCTCCGGCACTGTACCGTGGATTGAAATTGCATTTCTTGTGCAACATGCAAGTGTTCTAAAGTATACAGAAATTATTGTGACATCCAGCAAAGGAGATCCCCATGTTTTACTCAATGACCTCAAGTGAAGTGAGGGAGAGCTGAATGCCTTCAAAGGAGACTGCCTGCTGTGTTTTAAGAACTCTGCGTTACAAGTCCTTTTTCAGTTTCGCCGATCGTGGGTCTTCAGTAGAGACTTAAAGGGTCACCTTTGAGAGGAAGTGAGTTTGAAATTCAGGTAAAGTACGCATTTTGATTCAAGATGCAGTAGTACACAGTCAAAGCGAGTATGCAAACAAGCTGGTTGAGAAAAGACATTGTAACTCTGGCCTGAAGGCGAAGAAGGAACAGCACAAACCAAACTCTGAACACAGCGTTGAAGCTATGTTGTTCGTCCCCATGCTCCAGTGTTACAATGCCAGACGCAGATAATGCACGGGATGATAAATATTTATGATCATATAATTCATCCACTGACTCTGCATCATGTTACACTTACAAAACCATTGATCTTTGATTGCCCAGATATCTTTGATGGTCAGCAAAGGAATTAGTGGAAGATGGCAAGACCTCCAACACCTCAATTATTAATAAAGGACAATGCTAAAGCACCAGTTTGAAAAAACGTTTTGAAAGACATTAATTTTTCCAGAATTGGAACTAATCAAAATAAGTTTATCAAGTGATAAAATCACATTTACTGGGGTGTTAGAGTACTATACAGAAGAAATCCTCTGAATAAACCAAGTCCTACGTAGTTTATGAGCCAGTTATTGCGTTAAACAGCAAGCAACTGCTTATCGGGCACTCTAAAATTAAATCATCAAAGTGCGGTTGACGAATTAAAGTAGCAGAAAAGACAGCCAATCATGTCAGGGTACTATGCATTAGGAACAATGAGCAAGGCTCAGAAATGAGATGAAAAATACTGAACATATCTTCGGCACATTCAATTTACCAACGGGTTCCAGAGGAATGGAACCAACATCCTGCGCCGGTTGAATCTTTCAAGCACCAATCCAAGCGTCCAAGCACTGATTGTGCCGGATTTGTCGGAAACGTGAAATTGAAAAGAGCATTTTCATGTGAGTAATATCTGGTTGATAGGGGGCCTTCTCTCGTATTCCTGGTCCCACCATGTGCTATTGTGCCTTGGAATTGCTTTGGATACAAAAACCGGAACACGGTTGCATCCACACGTTTCAAGTGGACCTGCCAATAAAAAAAAACGGAGGTACCGAAAGGATATGAGGCACAAGTCTTCAGATCCATTTTCGGACACCATGCACACATACATGTTTGTTTGTTTATACCTTCATTGAAGACATAACGGTACAGAGATGTCTCAGGGGACATGGCTAAAGGTAAAATGCCTGACGGGGCCATGCCACCACTTTTTGGCAGCAATGGTAGCAAAAACATAAAACAAATAATGAATGATACAATTTCACTCCAAACTGAAAATCAATACAAAACAAAACAAATACCTCACAAAAACAACATAACGTGAAAAGGACAATTTCTAGTTTACATCCTAAGCACTTTGCTCAAAACACATCCGGTTTTATTCCCCTGTGAGTAAACGTTTCTTTTACAATATTTTTATATCGATAGAGTGATCGTACGCAATCCAATGAAGCTAAAATATAGGGGTGCTGGTTTAAATGGTCTGGTATCAAAAAACTCAAACTCTTGTCTCCATAATTCGTTCGGGACGCGATTTCATTCATAATACTGTAGCCTTAAATTATACGGGCTATCTTTCCCGTGGTACCTAGCATGGAACACCAATTTATCGAACTGAAATTGCCGCCAAATCTCAAGTGATAGTTTGTATTTATGTAGATTTTTACGTTGAGTATTTGATATGTCCTAAAATATGGTGTGGCACTTTTAAGAAGTTGTATATTACCTATTGTTCGCAATGCTCGCTTTTGTATGGATACAATATTATCTAGATTTGTTTGGGATGTCGTTGACCACACTAAAAGGCAGTAGCTTATGCGGGATTGCACAAGGGCGAAATAAATTTGACGTTTCACTTTTGTTGGAAGATAATATCTTAATCTATATAAGACACCAACGGCTCGACAAAGACTTGTTCTGAAAGAATCGATATGTGGCGTCCATGATAGGTTTTCATGAAATAAAACCACTAAGAATCGAATGGTTGAAGATGTTTGAATATAAGAGTCCTGGAATTTTAATTGCAAATTGGAAGGTGGTATCATTACCTTTTGGTCTAAACAGTAAGTACTTTGTTTTTTTTATGTTTAAATGAAGTTTATTAGATCTAAGCCATAAGTCTAATTCTCGCAACCACTGTTTCCTTTCCAAAGAGGTCGTCGAGGTCAGAGCCAGAAAAGAAAATATTTTTGTCATCTGCATACAGTACTATATTTGAGCTGCCATGTATATTTACAATGTTGTTAATATGTAACAAAAATAATATAGGACCATAAATAGACCCCTGAGGAACCCCATACTTTATGTACTGAACGTCTGACTTTACTCCATTTACTACTGTATATTGCGTTCTTGTAGTGAGGTAACTTTTAAACAGTGATAAGGAAATACCGCGTATTCCGCAAAACGGAAGTTTCTGTAAAAGTATGTCATGCTGAACGCAATCAAAAGCTTCTTGAAATCTAGAAATATACCAAGCGTGTATATTTTTCGTTCTGTGTTCTCGAGAATTTGTTCTTTAATTCCAAGAAGTGCAACTTCGGCGATTTATTTTTCTCAAAAAACCAAATTGTTCTTTTACTTAAACGTTATTAAAAAGTCAAAAACTTAACAAGTCTTTTATTTATAATATGTTCGGCTATCTTTGCAAAGACTGAAAGTACAGAAATAGGTTTATAGTTGTTTAAGTCACTAACTGGGCCACCTTTGTGTATAACCGTCACACGTGCAGGCTTCATTTTATCTGGAGACACCCGTAGATAACATGAGGTTACAAACGAGCGCGAGTGGAATACTGATTGCGTCGCAAACGGCTTTTCAACGGTTTTGGTTTAATGTCGTCTGCCCCGGAGGCGCAATCATTTTTAATGCTAGAATTAACTCCACTATTTCACATTAGTCTGACGGATATAGAAAGAGAGAATTTAGACAGTTTGTCGAAATGAACTGCTCGCATGGTATTTCTACACAGTTATTTAAAGGAGCACAAACAGCCACAAAATGCGCATTGAACAGATTTGCTATCTCTTCACCCGTCAGCGCCTCATTGTAAAACTGAACTTTTCTTGCCGAGGTATTTTTAGAAATGATCTCGTTTACTGTTTGCCATATCATGCGGGGATTTCCCATAAGCTTCTAAAGATTTGTTCATATAATATTCGCATTTTGCTTTTTTAATATCAGTGTTCAGTTTATTTCGGACTTTCTTAAATATGCAAAGGTGACTTTCGCTTCTCGTTTTTAGAAATATTTGAAATAGCTTGTTGCGGTTTTTAATTCCTGTATATAATTCATGAGATATCTATGGTTTTCGAGTTTTCTTATGCTTTTCGCGTGTCTTTAGGGGAAAGGAGGTGTTATACGCGGACACAAAGCAGGATAAAAAAACGTCATAGGCTGTGTTTGCATCATTTTCTCTCAAAACACTATCCCAATCTAGGCAGGAAATACGATCCTTAAAATGCTGAATATTTCGTTCCGAATAGTTTCTAACCAGCTTTTTTCTTTATTCTTGCGCAGCTGGTTAACAGGCATTAGACAGTATATTGGCAAATGATCACTGATATCGCACGATAATACACCTGATCTCAAATTCTCAATAGGAAGATTTGTAATACAGAGGTCAAGGGTTGTCTCAGAAGTCGAGGTGATTCTAGTTGGTACAGCTATTGTGTTTGTGCAACCATAAGATTCAAATATCTCTTGAAAACGCAAATATGATACATTGTCCGCGGAAGCATTAATGTTAAAATCACCAACAAGAACAACCTGTAACTTCAGTTCTATGCTCTGTTCAAGCAGCGTTTCTGACAAATGCAGAAAATCATTTACGGATCCAGATGGAGGACGGTACAAGAGAGCAAACAAAATATCACAGCATTGAATCGAAATGCACTCAACGTTGTCGTCTATAATTTTGTATTCAGGAACTATTTTGTATGATAGCTCTGAGCGAATATATATGGCAACACCACCACCAGCCTTTCTTGAGCGGCACGCAGACACACAGTCGTAACCAGCCAGCTGGACACACTCATCAGATGTAAACCACGTCTCACTAAAACAGATTATGTCAAAACATTGATTTAACTCAGATAAAAAAAGATTTACCTCGTCGAAATTTTTTCGCAAGCTTCTTGCATTCAAATGAAAAAGTGAAAGATAGTGACCTTTCAAAGATGCGATATCACGAGACAGATTAGGCATAAAAATAACAAAACTTCAGACGTTCTTTCCTACGAAGTTACTTTAGACTGACAAGATCATCCTCACCGCGAATAACCACTGCTCGTTCACCGTTCTTTCTTCGGACTAGCACTTTCCCATTCGCATGCCAAACAAAAGCGTATCCTGATTTCTGCGCCCATTCCTTCGTCATCGACAGGAGAGTGCGGGAGAGCCGAGTCATGTTTTCACAAATATACACGTTGCCCTTTTCTTTCTTGAGTGACTGCCTTTTTTGAAGCCAAGAATCGCGAAGCTCTTGACACGTAAAGCGAACGATAACGCCTCGTGTTTCGCCCGGTTTTGCTGGGAGTCTATGCAAAGCTGCAATGTCACTTCGGTTTACAGGTGGAATATTCAGCTTTGTTGCCAATTCGTTCATTTTTCCCATGAGGTCTTCATTCTGTGTTTCAGGGATACCGTGAATTTCAATGTTTAGACGACGACTCTGTTTTTCGAGGTTATCCAAATCTAATCGGAGCTGAGCGAGTTCATTTGGAGAGGAAACTTTTTCCAGCAGGTCTACTCGTTTAGCCAGTTCTTTAGTGGACTTTTCCTGCGCAAGTAAACGCCTTTGAAGGTCGTCAAACGTGTCTGAAAGTACTTGTACAGACTTTTCGAGTCCACCGATCACGCTGGGCAAGGTCATCAGAGTATCGAGCTTATTACTTATTTCCAGCAACAGTAAAGAGAAATCGACTACCGATTTCTGCGTTTTTGTTTCTTCGTTCGTTTTTGTGCCTCCTACGCACAGTCCACACTTCCATGTTTTTCTAAAATCCCCAGGTTTTACTTGCAGTGTTTCTTCAGTTTCATCAGAGCACTCACCAAGATGGAACATGAAATTACATTTAGAGCAGCGCATATACGATCCATTCTTAGGAATAGATAGCCGGCATGCGCAACAGCGTGTCATGACAAAATACACAAGAAAGATAAGACACCTTCACGCAACGCACTTTGGCAGCAGCGGCAGGAGACTAATAGTAATGAATAAGGTGAGAAAGAGAAATTAACCAACCTGCAAAACACAGGAGCAGAAGTATGAGCTGACGTGTCGTCAGCTTGCTGCCGCTGCCGCCAAATGCGAAGAAAACGCCCCTCAGCAACCGCAGGTGCCAATCGGTGTCGCTGGCGTCGCTGATATCGCAGGCGATTTTGCTGCGTTGGAAGAACTTGTCCTTGCCGACGAAAAATAAAATTCCTCCGTTTGAAGCTTGAGTTTGTCGGATGACGGTCTGTAGGGATGTCGCGTCGGAGTGTAGTCAGTGGACCACCAGGTTAGGCAGCTGCAAAACACAGGAGCAGAAGTATGAGCTGACGTGTCGTCAGCTTGCTGCCGCAGCCGCCAAATGCATAGTGTTACTATGGAAACAGTCCTGCATGATGCCTTGGGTTAAGAAAAATGCTACAGGGATAAAATTGACGCATATACGTTTAAAAATGCTCCGCTGGAATCACTGTTTAATTTGTACTCTAACATTAAAGATACTCGGCCCCAGAAGTGCTCAATGTAATCTGGAAGTTGTTCCTGGTGATGCATGTACAAATGCGCTTTGTTGATACAGTGACTGGATCCAGTTACGCTGATCACTTTTCCCTAGCCAAACAAAGCTGGTTGAGTTAATCCGGTTGATTAAAAAGATGCATAAATAAGGGAGAAAACAAATTTGAGGAAGTCTAGAAAGCATCAGTGCACATAAGACACAATTAAGTTCACTGTATTTATTTCCGCCTGCTTTGAAGTCCTTACGGGTTTCAGCACATCACTGAAGCTTGCTGAAGACTTCAAAACATGTCGATCATCTATCAGTTGGGAGGGCAGCTATAGGAACGACGGGGACGCCTTTCAGCTGTCTGATATTAAGTACAAGTCATCGGATGAACTTAGAGCGAGCGAGCGCCCCGGCTGCACTGCACTCGAGGGGTGGGAGTACCTATTTTGTGTACCGGTTTGCTTTCGTAACTCAGCCTAATAAAGGCAGCGTGCTCGTACTGGAAGCAGGCCAACGGGGAGGTGTTTGTTAGGTTGCACAAGCTCGAGGTTTATGTGTGTAAATAAAAATGCAAAAAATAGTCCAAAAGCCGGGAGATGTCATGATTAAAATAAGAACACCGACTTCACATAACAAGAAAAACAACTTCATTAAACGTTTCGCCTCCCATGCGGGAGGCATCATCAGTACATACACAGGAATGAGAGAGCTTCGGTCAACGCAGTCCTATTTATCGGGAAGGTCCATATAAGCTTCCGGGAGGGGGCCACGGTTCTTGTTGCACGCCGTCTTATCTCCGCGGATGAACCATGACTCAAGTAGTTTGCGTGGGCCCCACCTATCCTCCTTCGCCAAGGTCGTCGCGGCTGTGAAGTCAAAGGTGTGTCCTGTGGTCCACGCGTGGTCGACCAGCTCCGTCTTGAGACGGGTGGCGTTCGTGGAATACTTGACGTCACGTTGGTGTTCTTTCATCCTGGTTATCTTCTTGCGTCCGGTCTCCCCAATGTACGAAGAGCCGCAGTCCTGGCAGGGGATCTTGTACACAATGCCTTTCTCCGTATCCGCAGGGGTGGGGTCCTTTGGCTTAGACACAATGCTTGCTATAGTTCGGTACGGTTTATACACAGTTCGAATACCTACAGGTTTTAGGGCGCGGCTTAGCGACTCAGACACTCCCTTGACGTACGGAATGCACAAGACATTACGTTCTTTGTCGGCTGGATTGGAGTGCGTTTTTCGTTTCGTCTGGTTGATTACCTCATCTACAAAGCGCCCGTAGCGGTAGTATTCGAACTGTGTATAAACCGTACCGAACTCTAGTAAGCATTGTGTCAAGCCAAAGGACTCCACCCTGCGGATACGAGAAGACATGCGTACAGATCCCCTGCCAGGACTGCGGCTCGTACATGGAGACCGGACGCAAGAAGATAACCAGGATGAAAGAACACCAACGTGACGTCAAGTATTCCACGAACGCCACCCGTCTCAAGACGGAGCTGGTCGACCACGCGTGGACCACAGGACACACCTTTGACTTCACAGCCGCGACGACCTTGGCGAAGGAGGATAGGTGGGGCCCACGCAAACTACTTGAGTCATGGTTCATCCGCGGAGATAAGACGGCGTGCAACAAGAACCGTGGCCCCCTCCCGGAAGCTTATATGGACCTTCCCGATAAATAGGACTGCGTTGACCGAAGCTCTCTCATTCCTGTGTATGTACTGATGATGCCTCCCGCATGGGAGGCGAAACGTTTAATGAAGTTGTTTTTCTTGTTATGTGAAGTCGGTGTTCTTATTTTAATCA